>CM036542.1:19066618-19106618 GCA_020745685.1 Tautogolabrus adspersus | reverse complement strand
ACAAAAGGAGCGAGTTCATAAAAGTTCACATACACCACTCCTGCCTGTTCACTCAATGAGACATGAATATGGATATGTTTTGGTTTGTTTGTTCTTTTTCTTCACAAATTGAATTAATTATTCAAAAAACACCTTGCAGCCAAAACAAACAAACTGCAATGTTCACGCAAAAGGAAGGGCCACGCATGCCCCAAAGAATTTGAACTACGTAGCTGACATCAACAAAGACAGGGCACAAGCTGGGGAAGAAGTTAAACTCCGTAATTTACATCTATTTAGTTAAAGTCAGCATGCAAAAAGCAAAGTCACTGTTTTCACAAAAAAGCCTTCTTTAGTGTTATTGCATTCCATGTGCATATTCATGTGTTTATTGTCAGAAAAAACAAGGGCTAAAATGAAACAAAACAAACACATGCATAATAAACCTCCCCAAAAATAAAAAAACTAAAGTACAAAATCCGCACACAGTAAGACACTAAAGAATTTTTAATACTTCTCCCTTTTCTTCCCTCATGAAAACGAAGGAGTAGAGGGAGGTAGAGCAACAGCCCAATCCAGCAGGGTTTAGTGCTAGCCCCAATCAGGGCACCTCACCCTGGCTCTACTTTAATACTCTACTATTACATTAGTAGAAGTCTTTGAAGTGTGCTGCTACAATATGAAAAAGACAGAAGAGAGAATGGGTCCTTAAAAAGTAAAGTAACAAGCATTGTTCGTTTCAGGTTGTAAACACAACATTCAAAGTGGCCCCCTCATCCTGGAGTTATTGCCACCAGAAGCGAACGCTCACTGCAGGACGTAGTTTGTACGCTTACTGCCAACTCTTCGTCCGCGGGTAAAAGCCAACACAAGGTTCACCCTCGATTTGGAAAAAGATTTATCCCCTTGGCGTTTAGCCTCACAATGATTATATTTTTTATTATTTGCCGCTACGTCCATGTCTGTCATTTATGCCAGTGTGAATTGCGTCCAATCGCTGAATTGTACCAGCTCCTAAACTCACCTGCACGCTGTCATTGGTTGGGGAAATCACTTCAGCTCCCTGCCAAGTAATGTCCCGGGTCAACAGAAACAAAACGCAACATCAAATACAGGCAGAGGACAGGTACTGTGCAGACACAGTCACCACCACACAGGTATGGAGGCCCATTAGTGAGTGGCACTTCTTTTGTATAAGACTATACAGTATTTTATTTTTTAGGAAAAAGCTTCTGACTCCATCTTTAAATAATCCCTGTGTCACTAAAGAAGCATAGCTCACAGCACAGTGTCCTGGCCCCCTTACTATGTGTGTGTATCATGTTCAATAACAGAGTGAAAGAACTGAATTTCCCCTCGGGGATTCATGAAGTAGGACTTCTTGATTGGGACCATTGCCAGAAGCCATTCACTGTTGCTACGGTCAGAGCATCAGAGGAGATCCATATGTTTCTCTATCCATCATCTGGATGGCACCAATAACTGTGGGAATACACTTGGACATACTTTTCACTGACTGAAAGCATAAACCCTGATCCATGCTCATGCACCACTTCTACACTTACCCATTATCTCACACTCTCTTGTTATAGTTGGTTAGCTCTTGCTGTCTCATGAGATTATTGATGGTAAAATGAGAGAACAGCAAAGTTGCCTCTTTTAGCACAAGCCTTGGTCTTTGTGAATTGTCTTGTGAGGACACATGGCACTGTGTCTTTGTGATTGTCTACGTAATTTCCTATAATGGTTATTGTACTAGTTTGTATGATGTAAAAGTGGATTCAAAGGGCTGGACTATCCTTCAACTCAGTCTCCACAGAAAAAAAGACATGTCAGCTGTCGTAGATAATAAGCCAAAATGGGAAAAATGAGGCATAAATTCCTAAAAGCAATGACCTAGAAGTAACTCAAATCCTACTTCCCTTCTCACTGCAGCATTAAAGGGCCTTTTCTGAATGAAGTGGTTGTGACCATTGCAAAAAAACTGTTCTGGAAAATTATTTTTTGACATGTTCAGTCCCTCCCCACAAAAATCTGAAAGGTTTGGTCGATCAGGTTTCAGGCCTTGTTTGATAATCACAAAAGCCCTTAAGCTGGGGCATAATGACCTTTAAATGAAGACAGAGAGAGCGCATCTTTATCTACAAAATAAAAATGTGTTGCTGTTTGAACTGTGTTCCACATAGGGACAACTGTTATTCGGTGTACAGAAAGTACCTAAAACCTCCACAGGACGTCCCCTTTTGACCTGTTGTATGGACATAGACCTAGAGGTGTATTTGATATACTCAAATAGAGCTTTAAGGGCTTCCCTGGCAGTAAATGTGAATTTTGGTACATCCTTGACATGCGAGAAAACTCCTTTCACAAGGTGCAATTGCACAGGAGCATGTGCTTCAGGCACAGGAACCTCAGCAGGAACTGTGTAACAGAGACACATCTCACTCAGAGATAAAGTGCTGTTATTGAACCCATTTTTACTCACCTGGTGTCAGGGGGCATTTATGGTCACCTGACAAATGAAGGATGTTGTTTATGATTTAATCCTGGAGGGGGAAAGAAAAGAAAAAAAGACCATGTCAGACTCCTTAAACTTGCAATGAGGCAACGTAATACCTGTCTCTCTGCTGAAAAGGAGAATGAAAAAGATCAGTTCAGACCAACGGTTACAAAACCATCCAAGCTTGACTGTGCCCTTTGTGATCACCATTTCTCAAGAGTTAGGAGAGTAAAAACCCCTAAGGCACAGAGGCAACCTTAGGGGCAGTGGTTCACAGCCATCCCTCCTTGCCAAAGTAATAAAAATGGTGATGTACAGCATTGTATAGTGATGGACCAATTCTTTAAATCTGTTTTATTCTGGTGGGTTTCCACAATGCTTTAACTACTCCTATACAAAGTTGAAGCACCTTCACACCTTTAATAGCATGGTACTTCCTGCTGAGATAAAATCATTACCTGTAGTGAGTAGTGACAGCTTGCAGCAAAATGTACAGTACTGTGCACCATTTTGGAATGATGGAAGTGAATGGTCTTGACATCACTTGAGTAGGTGTCAACCGCCCCTTCAGGCTCCTCACTCTGCTCTACCCTGCTATTGGGAATGATCTATTCAAGTAATGAAAATTTTATTTCCCTTTCAAATTGCCATGAGGGAAAAATATGTGCAAGGCATGCAAGGAATATCTAGCAGTCATCTGGGACACAAGTTCAGAGCTGCATTATGGCCGTTGAGTACTTTATAAAACAAGCATTTATAAAACAATACCTGTACTGGCTTTTATAGCAGTGAGTATGCATAGTAGGCAGATTTTGTGGTTGCCTCTACATGAAGGAGCCATTTGTAACCCCGTATAGCAAAGTAGAAGAAGAATGCCCCTGCAACTGTCAAGGTTCAGAGTTATTTTCCCCTTTGGTGCTGCTCAGATTAAACACAAGAACACAGTCTGGCTTGTAACTCTGCACAAGCGGTATGAGCTGCCTCTTCACCAATTTGCAGAGAAAGCTGTTATCTCTTCACTTATTTCTTTGCACATTTTTTTAAAGGTTAACTGTATTTAAATCTACATAATTGAAGGTAAATGAGCTTGTCTTTCACAAGACTGAGTGTGCCGATGTGTAGCATATATGTGCATGTTATGCTTACTATTACGATGCAGCTAATGCTCATTTACTCAGGAGAGATGCTCCTGCCATTCCCGACCTGCTCCTCACCCCCCCTGTCCTCTTATCTTTCTTTCTGCCTCTTTGTGATCTTGTTCTTCCCTCGCTCCTGTCTCTTCTTATCCTTGTTGCTACCCTCCTCTCCTCTCCTCTGTTTCTAGGACTTTCTTCCTCTCCTCAGGTGACAGGGTGATGGATTAAGCCCAAATAAACTCGTTCATCTTTCAATTAGAGCCAGTGTTGAGGAGGTGCCAGCCATTATGAAGCTGTCTGGAAGACTGGGAGCGAGGGAGTGATGAAGAGAAGGGGGGGAAAAGAGGGTGAGAGTGAGTTATGTTATGTTATGTTAGTGTGAGAGACAGGGATAGAAAGATGTTTGTGAAAGGCCGAGTGAGGAAAGAGGTGAGAGAAGTAAAGACTGCTGCATGTGTGGAGAAAAAACTTAATGGTTGAGGGAGCAGATCCAACTATTAAAACATCACTCCTGTGCCGCCGTCAGAACAGAGCTCCCATGGCTGGTCGAACACCCACGGTCTAGCTCCTCATGTCATCACCAACCCAGCTTGCGCTTCTCGCAACATTACCTTTCACTGATTTGATTTTTTCCCCCTGATTGTTGTCGCTGATTCAGAGGAATTTGTTCTGAGTGACTTTTTCATAAATTTTTAGGCCTTCGTAGCGTGTGTGCGGAAAGTAATGCTGCCCCCGACTGATGATTTTCCAAGTTGACTAGTTGTCGTCAGAATAAGCCATTAGTCAACATTTGTGGTGCTTATTTTATTTAAGTAATTCTTTAAGAATAAGATTGGTTCATCAGAAAATGGTTTGAGTTTCAACGCTGAAAAAGTACGTTATAAGTGAAGTTGTTAACGCTGTAGTAAATTACTGAGAAATACAAACACATATCTATAAGCTGTAATATGAATTGAAACATCTCCAGCTTCAGTTATTGATTAACTTTACTTAAGCCTGGCTCAAATCTGCTTACTAGCTAGCCTCAGTCGACTGCCAATCTCAGAGTCGCACACAGCTAATGACACAAGCATCATTACATTCCAGCCACATGGGGGTGATCAATGTCTAATTTTACAGTGATTTGTGTGTCTTCTCCTTGTTCGTAAAATAAATCATTACAGAAAATATAGCATTGGCAAATAAATCAATGGAAAAATATGAAGCAATCCATGAAACTTTATGCATGTAATGTGTTGTGATTGAATAAGTTTCTGGATTTAGACCGTGTGGACCCTTGTTTGATGCAGCAGGATCATTTTTGTTGAATGTTATGATAGGGTGAGTAAAGTAAATCTTGAAATGATAAGTCAAAAGACAGTAAAAAGCATTGTTTCTTTGTCGGTGGTCTTACAGATGTGTAGATTGTTGCTGCTGTGATGGTTGAATCTGCATACACACACATCCCACAGGTGGGCTGTCAGTGTTCTAGAAGACAAATAGTTAACTTACATGGTTCATCTCTTATGTTGCAAATGAGAATATGATGAATCTGCGCAAAAAAAAGGAGACGAGTAAAATCTAACAAATCAGGTATGACTATGTAAATCCTTAGTCGGGGTCACCCCAGGTTGTTTGATGTTGTGATAACGCAGCACAGGTGTTTCATTCACTCAATCTAGCCAATACCACACACAGCCATGTTCACTACCCTTTAATTAAACCTGAACTTTCTGCTGACTGCTATAATTTAACAACCCACTGAAAGAATGCACAACACTTTGTCTACAACATAACATCATCTGAACTATATTTACACACAGGAGAGATTCATTTCCCATTACAAACCGGTCTGACTATGTTGCATGCATATACCCATAAGGCAATGCGCCTTAAAGGGGATGACTCGTTTTTAATAGACAGGTCAGCAGACGCTCAAACAACAGACAAGGCGCAGCCTCTGTAAGAAGTTTGACAAATCGGCTGAGAAATCAAGCAACCATAGAAATGCAAATAAACTGCATTTCCTGGAGTGGCCACTTGAGGCCGGCTCCAAAAGTAAGTCAAACCCAATTACGCCTCAAACTGCTAATCTTTACAGCAGAATTCAACATGTTTACAGTCGTGTACAACAAATGTCTTTGGCTTCTATAGCAGGTTTTCAATTCATGACTAATATACAGGGGGAATAACTTCGATAAGAAATCATGTGTTTAAAGTTATAATAAGGCTTAACGTTGTGAAAAATTAGGGGCTTGGGTGCTTAATGATAAGTAAATGGAGCTAGCTGTCCGCAGAGTTTCACTTTAGCAAATTCAGTCACTGATCTCAAACTCTTATGTTTTTGTAATAGGTGTCATATTGAGATTGGTTCATGCTAATATCAGGCTACTTCCTCGATGGATTATTGTAATAAGCGTCCAAGAAGTCTGTTATTTCTGTATTGAAAATCGACTATAATTGTTTGGGCATGTTAGCACTTATTAGTAGGTATCTGGGCTTGCGCTAACCATAACTTGCTTGTAAGCAGTTCAGTTTCTATCATACATTGTTTTATGTGGTTAGGCCAGTTATTGTATAGGAATCAGGATTGTTGTTTGAATTTTTCTGCAAACAGAATGCTGAGCGCAAGAAGCAAGTCTGATGCTCTCCAAAAACTCTCTTAACTTTTTTTTGTCCGATAAATAAACATCTCCAGTCAGCAACCGTTACTGATAGAATCTCATCGCGTTGGACACATTATGAATGATTCATTTACAAGTTTATGACCCAGGCTCAAGCAGACTGTTAGCTTTGATAACTTGGCGTTTTCCAACTCTTTGCTCCTCTCGAGCAACACCCTGTCATCCAAATGTGGTAACTTTTGGCTCCAAAAACCGACATAGCTGAAATGTTTAACTCGAGGCTTCAAAGAGACAGTCAAAAGATCAATGGGCAAAGCAAAGGGGGCCTTAGCCCGTTATGTAGACATTACATAAGTATGATAACAACAATAAAAACTTGGTCAACTTGTTCTCCTTCATATACTTGTGTGTGTTTTACTCTTCTGGGGAAGCCCTAGCTTTCAGACTGGATGTAGAATAGATATTTGTCTGCATTTGTGTATATTTTATTCTCACACATTATTGTTTAGGTGCATATATATTCATTATTGTTTATGAGTACACTATGTGTACTCATAAACAATAATATCTATTTGTGTGGGTGCATGAGAGGGAAAAGACAGTGGGCTATATGAAAGCAATAATGACTTAGTACCCTGGTGTTCATTCTCTCCCAGAAACCAATACTGAGTTGTTGGCATATTTTCATTTTTCCCGTTTTACTTCTTCTTCTTAGTGAAGGGAATATTATGTACTGTAGGCACACAGGGACGAGTTTTAATGAATTTGAATGAGCGTCTCAATTTATTTTCCATGTTTTATTTATTTTTTCAGGGTTTGGGGAGTAAATTGAATCGACAGTGGTGATGCGTGCGCTAGTCAGGAGCAATATAGGGACCTGCTGTTCTGATTAAGTTCCTGTTATGGAGCCGTTCATTATTGATTTCATTTCTCCTCACTTCTCCTCCCTCTCACATTCGCATTCCCTCCATATCTCTTTCTTCTCAGCAGGTCTCTCCCTTATTCCCTGTGCCTCTCCCTCCTCTTTCCTCACTGCCAGCCTCAGTTCATAAGCAGAGAGTTGTTATTTAGAAAACTCCTCACTTTTATTTTATATCTAATATAGACTTCTTTTTTTCTCCTCTAGCATTTTGACTTTTGGCAACATTGGAACGTGCAGGCTCGCTTTTTTGTTCTTATTGGAGCAAAATCCTGTTGTTCAGCTGTTTTACTCAACCTGATAAATGACAGACAGTTAGATACAAAGCCCAAGATTTAAGCTAAGTATTATTTGTTGAAACACTTAATCGATTTTCTATTCGTGCTTTTAAATAAGAAGGAGGGCAACTAACATGTGAATGGATAAAGGAATTGGCACGGCACTGTACTTTTAGAAAATCCAACATTTAACTCATAACTTTTTAGAATCTTTTAGCTAAAATCTTGTTTTTAAGTGGCTGTGGCTCAGTGGTAGAGTTGGTCGTCTCTCAAATGGAAAGTCAGGGGGTTGGATCCTCAACTCATGCAGTCTCATGTCCAAGTGTCTTCATGGGCAAGACACTGAACCCCAAGTTGCCCCCGCTGCTGAGTCAGTGGCATATAAATGTGTATGAATGGGAGTAGTCAATATACTGATGGACAATTTGCATAGCAGCCTCTGCCATCAGTGTCCGAATGGGTAAGTGTGATCTGCGGTGTAAGGCGCTTTGAGTAGTCAGAAGACTACATTCACCATCTAGAACTGGTGGTCTTTTGAAGTGCTATTGTGCTTTAAAAGCATGAACAAATCTAAGCATGTGTTACCCTGTTAATCCCAGTTGATTGTTCAGTTCGTCTTTACTCAAAGGTGTCATGTGGACCATTAAGAACATCAAAACGTGTACTTTTCTCAATATGTGATAGGTTCATTAGCTCCTTAGCCACACCCATGTATCTCAAGACTGTAGATAGGCATATCAAGCACTAGGTGATCCAAAGCAAGAATGTTAACTCCAAAAACTTTATTATTTTTAATGAACCATGACCTGTTTGTAAACCTCATAGAACCAAATTATTCTCATAAACATGGGTGACTGGTTAACTTCACTCTCAAGGTTTGTTCAAACAAAGCAAGCTATATGAAGAACGCCAACAGTGTAATTAAAGGCAGGTTCCGATTCATGACTACAAAATAAGGAAAAGACCCAGCTTTGCGTTTGCCGTCAGTTTGTCATTGTCTTATTTATTGTATAAATCACTAAATGTTTAGCATGCGTACATGTTTATATGGGTAAAATTATTGCACAACAGATTGTATTTTGGCACCTAGCCTCTTAAAGGCAGGGTTGGTAATTTTCTCCAGATACACTTTTTAAGATGTTGGTTGAAATTGTCTTCAGGTCCTGACAGACATTAATAATTAATGTGCACTGAAAAAGGAATGAAGAAAATATGTCAAGCAGTTGTAAGCACGTAAAAACTTCGACCAATGTCTGCCACGAGGTACCAATTTGATGAACCAATCACGCCTCCCTGTCTCCCTGCTCGTTCTCTACCCCATGCATGCACGAGCCCACACTCAAAGCATGAGCTGAGGTTCCGCTTCTGGACCAATGGCGCTTGTGCATGTAAGTGAGGGGCGCAGCTTTTGAGGGAGCACAGAGGGGAGGGGGGTGGGTGCTGACCATAGACTGTAAATATTACGGTGCTGACGTAGCACTGAGGGAATGCTACTTCCAAAATCATGCTAGTTTTCGAAAATTACCAACCCTGCCTTTAATACATACAGTAGGCTACTTTGTTTGATAAGATGACACTAATGCCAACCCCCAAAAATGGGGAGTAGTCCTTTCACTTGTTCATTTTCTTTCCCACTGCTTACTAACTAAAAAAAAACTTGTGCTAGCAAAGATCTAAATGATCTGCATTTATGTCACTATGACGATTGCACATATTCAGAGCTTAAACTTGGGTGGCTGTACCTCCAATGCTGTAGCTGTAGTTTCTTAAAAAAATGTAATCTAGAACACAATCATCCCATCTTTTTTTTTATAAGAACAACTAATACATTTTATTTTGGTGCCAATGTCCTAGCAACATTGGATTGGTTCACTCTGATTCAGAAACAAACTTTTTAGAAGTGCCAGACCTTTAAAAACAGTGCTTGGAATGCAAGTTATGAAAGGAAAGTTGGCTACTATGTTAGAAGGTAGGTCACCTGATGTTAACTTGATCAACTTTAATAGTGTAACAGTAACACATATGAAGTGCTTAATATATTGACATGGTAGAAATGATCAGGTATTTTAATAATCTCCTGAAATCCACCATGAATCCAGCCCTCTGCTGGGATTAGGTTCATCCTGGTATTTCTGGTCAAACGTATCCCAAAGCTATTTAAAAGTTGTGACCAACACGCTGTAAAGGTTTGATCCAGATAAAAACCCAAACTGGATTTCAAGACCTCATCACATATTAAAATATTTTCTTTTGAACAACCAATTTTCATGATTAGATCCAATCTTAGAACCCTTAGATTACTTTTAAATACCTGGGCCTAGGCCCTCCTGTGGACATGTTGGCAGTCTTTCATTAAAAGTTTTAGTTTGTAATGGCACTCACTGGAAATGATCATTTACATACAAGTACAAGTCTCTTTCAAGACATTAGTATGCTCTCACATAAAACTGCTTTTTCCTTCAAGGAGTCTGTAGTTAAACCTCTTTTGTGCAGGATTAAGAAATGCAGCTTCACCAAAGTCAGAGCCTGCAGCTGTGTTAGGGCTGAACTATGGTTTCGGAAGCCAACTGGAGGCCTCTGTCTGTGCGTGTTATTATGACTAATTTCCTATAACCAGACCTCTCCATGAGTCAAGAGCCACCTCACAGAGAGAGGAATGCAGCAACAGGTTCCAGGGAAAAAGGAAGAGAAGAAACTGTTGCTTAATGACTGTCTGGACTTTTCGACCAAAACTGTTTTGCTTACCGGCAGTGTGGCTGGCAGGTTGAATCACAGACAGACCGACTATAGCATGATGTAGTTTATTTCCAAGGTAATATTCTCTTTTTGGGGGTTTTTGATGGCGCGGATGTTCAGGACAACATTAAGTAGTTTTCTGCACTATTTAAAGGTTATATTTCAGATCATTTAAGCAAAAAAAGGAAGCACCCTGTCAAATTCTGGCCTTCTTAACCCAAACTGAGAGAGAGTGAGAGCGGCTTGTTGAAACATCTGTGGTCTTGGCTAGGAATGAATGGCTGCAGATAGACTTGGATTAAGGATCCTGAAAGTTAGCTCTGGGATGGAGAAGTTGGCTGGGGCCAGGGGGGTTGTGAGTTGGAAACAAGTGCTAGGGTGAGGAAGAGGGTAAGTGTCGTGGGTGAGGAAAGCGGGAAAGCTAGAGAACTAGAGTTGAAAGTTTGGGATTGGGTGAGTTCAGGAGTGAGGGGTGGATCTGGGGTTGAATGCGGTTGTGGAAACTGAGCCTTAAAGAAACTCTAGCAAAAGAACTGTGCTGATTTAACAAATAACGCCTTTTAGCTTTGGGTACTTCTACCCAGGTACTAAATGCAACTGAGATTTTAATCACTTAAAATAGCCAATGCAGAGAATTACTTTAAAGCTAAATCAATGCTTTTGATTTGGTATAAGGAAGACTATGAATACGGTGGGTAATGTGGCTGAGAGAGAAATACATGTGTATTTGTGATGTGGAGACTGTGGTTTGGGGTCAGAGGATTGGGGTTTGTGGAAGTGGAGCTATGTTAGGGGTTTTTTTTGCCTCTTTTTGACACCAAAGTGGGAGTTTGATAGATGATTTGGCTGTGACTGAACGAAGAAATGGATGTGGTGTTGTTGATGTATTACACACTGGTTGGAATATGAAAGCAAGAATGGAGTTAGCTTCCTAGCCAAAAAGTCCATCTAAAGGGTTTAAGGAAGTGTTGGGATGAAGGTCATTTGATGTTATGTTGGCTTTTTCTGGATTTCATAATAAACAGATGTCAAGGTGTTTTCGTCTACTCTTCTCTGTCTTAGACACAAACCCCTTTCATGCTTAGCCAGTTACACTTTTGGGAAGATGATATTGTGGACGATATGGAGCACGAGATGACTCAGCCACAGGAATTCCAGAAAACCCTCAGCGGTTGGCTGGACTACATAGACAGAGAGAGCGAGTGAGACAAAGGGTTGTAGAGTGTGTGTGTAAAAGTGTGTGGAGAAATATGAAAGCCAAGAAGAGTCAAAGGGAGTCATGGGAATGTGTCATTGGAAGTTGTAATTGATGTTTCCTGGAATGCTAATCTTGACATTTGTTGGCCTCCCTTAAGCAATAATTAAAATAAGTATCTTATTATGTTCATATTAATCTTACTAATGGGTATAAATAAATTAAAGATTTGAAACAATAAACGACTCAAACATAAAGTTGATTGACGCTCCGTCAGAGCTGTATCCTGTTGATTGAGACAATACTGTCTTTAGCTTGTGTGCACATGTGGTGTTAGAAGAACAAAAAGGAAAATCTGCTGCTGTAACAAAAGAAGTCCTTCTGCAGTTGTGTTGATGTAAAGACTGATTGCCAAAAGCAACATTAGCATGAATGAATATTTCATTACCCATCAGGACTAACTGGGATGATTGTCCTCAGCCAAATACCACAAATGCAACGGAGGAAAATTGTTGGAGAGGTTTGAGATGCTCGATTTTTTTCTATCTAATTGTGCCTGCCTGTAGTATGCTGTTGGTATTTATTGGTAACAAATAAAGCCAACTTCAACCAATGCACAAGGCTTTTTACAATTTTCTTTGCAATTACTGTTAGTAAAAATAGCCAAAGCCTGCTTATAGCAGAAGTGAGCATTACTTTGTAATAAAAACACATTCCTGTTGTGGGACATGTGGTCTTTATGTTGTGGAACACCAGCAACACCACTGTCATAAGTCAGACCTAATTACTGGACCTATCTAGCAATATCTAAGGCCAATACTGCAACTAATTTGAGAATGATATATTAAGAATAAACTATCCAACATGTCCTATTCCTATTTTCTCTCTTTGGCTCTGTGCTGTTTTTGGGGCTCATATTGAATCTCTGTTGGGCTGTTTTGTCTGTTGCCCTGCCAAACTGCATTTGGGGTCCAGAAACAGGCCTGGGATCAGCTTGAGGCTAAAGCCCAATATGCTATAACTCTTTGGTAACTAGGCAAACACAACTGGAGAAAAGTAAAGGGTCAGGCCAGAGGAAATATAGTCCCATGTTTTATGTATATACTGGCTGCATGCCTACCCACTGATTAGAATTGGTTTTTGTGAACATTTTAAATCTCCACTTAATCTTCCTGGAACAACAAATGAGCCTTATACAAGCAGTTTTTCCTCTCCGTTTCTTTGATTACAACTGGTCTTTCTTCTTCATGTCACAGCTTCACTAGCCAGGGATGAAAATCATGACTCAAATTATATGACAGCCCTTACTGTAAATGTGGTTAATAAAACTGAACATTTGGACTAGACGGCTAGTGTTATTGTTTTAATAATAATAATGAAATTATGTTGAAAATCACTAGGTGTTGTTTTAAATCTGGATCTGAAACAGTATTTTGCTAGAATAATTACAAACAAAAAATCAATAATCAGTGGACATGTCTGCCAATAACTGACTTCAAGTGTTTCAAATATGCCCAAAGCTTGCAAGTTCATGAAATCCAGTAAATAGCCATGTCATATCTTTTGCTAAATGCTTCTAATGATGAAAGGGTCATAAAGAATTTGTGACTTGGAAAAGGGCATTTCACTGGATGCCAACTCTGGTCAAAAGTCAGTTTGTTGAAGTACTGCCATACTAGATCTGACCCGGTCAATTGTAGCTGTTATTATTGTTAAGTGGAAGACCCTATCGGCATCAACCGCTCAATCAGATAGAGATAGACCGTAACAGTGGGTCCTACAAGTGCTGAAGCATGTAGCTTGTAAAAGTCTCCTATCATCTGTTGCTAAACTACGACAGAATTACACACTGCTTCCGGAAGCATCAGTAACAAATGAACTGTGCAAAGGGAGCTTAATGAAACGTGATGCATGGCAAAGCAGCTCTACCCATGCCCACCAAAATGTCAAGCTTCGGATAGAGTGATGTAAAGCACGCTTCAATTGGACTTTGCAGCAGTGTAAAACAACCTAATTTCTTAAGTGATGTATCATGCTTCACTATCCGTTTATCTTCTTGATTTATCTTGCTTTACCTGATAGCAAAAACAAACGAAACAAAAACATGCAACCTACCAAAATGCATTTTGCCTGTAGCAATGTTTGGTGGAGAAGCAAAGAGACGCCTGTAACTGATTTTTTCGGAGTTGTTGTGGAGGAAGTTTAATTGGCCTGTAAAGGTTCTTGATTTCAGCAAAACTTAACACATTTTGGGAGTAATTAGGACACAGATTGCAAGCTTGTCCATCTTGTCCAACATCAGTGCCTTATCTCACAAATGCTCCATTTGTTGTTGTTTCAGAGTGGTGGTTATATTGACTTCATGGCTTACTTCATGTTGTTGCCCATGATTTTGGAATGGAATGTCCAACAGCTCATATAGGTGTGTGGGTAGGCAGCTCACTCACTTATACTTTAACTTTAACTGGAATGGACTCAACATGTTTTAAACCATGATGCAACAAAGTATTTCACTTTTTATTAACAAAGAAAAGGATGCCACCAGCAGTGACATATAAGCGAGATATATTGGACCCTGTAACAGGATTCACATTCGATCCAGTGCTGATGTGATTGTGAGATACAAGCAGAGGAGTAGAAAAGTGCTGACTCACCCCTCAGCTCTGAGTATCATGTACCTTCCAAACTTTCGCAGTGTTGCAGTGACCTTGAGCTGCACAGAAAGACAGTGAGCCAGCGAGTGAGCAAGTGAGTGACTGTGGAAAACGATGAGGAGAAGAGCAAGCGAGAGACCCCTCCAACCTGCTTCTCGACAGATAATCTGTCAACCCCCCACTGGTCCCCAGACTCATGTTATATGCGGCATGCACACACATATGCCACATAGAACACACACACACCTCTCACTAGAAGCCTACTCCTGCAGCACAGCTGAGTGTCTGACAGAGAAGTACTTTGTGGAGAACGCTCCTCTTCTTTTCCTTTTAAACTCCATCCATCAGATCCAACACACTGCTTTCATTCTCTGTCTCTCACTTCCTGCCTTGTCTTCTCATGTATTATCTTTCATTTGCTTTATAACCCTTTTCCCGTCTTCCTATGGGTTCCTTGTGTTCAGGCTTTGTTTGTCCTTCCACTCAAATTTATTATGTATTTTATTTGTCTTTGCCTTCTGAATTAAATGCGAAGAAAAAAAGCTTGATCAGTGAACAATGGACACACATTGGTCTCTAATCGAAGTACAAGCTGGAATATTTTTGATTATATTAACTATTTAAAGTCCTGTAACACACGTGAAAAAAGGCTGGCCGAGAAACCTGAAATTGAAAACTATTGATTAGTTAAATTGCTGTTCATCAGCTCACATGCTCATTCAGTATCACTCTTTCTTCCCATAGCCCCTTTCACACATACACTGCACCCCTGAAAAATGTCCTAACATTGTCTGTGTGGGCATCATGTGTGAACACAGAGTTATATTTTCACCTCAACTTTATTTAGACTTTTCCTGCTAGATCTCTGGTAAAAACTTAACGTGAAGTTGGGGAGAACTGATGTGTGGACATAGCAGGTAATAGACTGGAACATGAACTGTGAGTGAGTGGACGGGTCGATGATGCTAAACATACAATATGTAGAATTATATTAGAATGTTTACATTAAAATATCTAAATTAATTAAAAATGGACTAAACCTATGTTTTATATATTTTTTGTTGAGTACTGACATTGCCTTAAACATTTCCAACAGTTTTCAAAGCCTGAGAAATCCGTAATTTTATAGTTGTAACGGGACGTGTCTTGTTGTAGCGGCTGCCATGACAGAGCCACAATGACTGACACGACATGTTTATCGTTGCCGTGGAAACACAGGATGATTCCCTGCCAGCTTCAATGTCATCTTTTGTTAGCCCCCTAGTGGCAGAATCTACATACCTTGCATTTAATGTTGAGGGAGGTTTAAAGGAAGTAGCATGGCCTATTCAGGTAGTCTGTATATTAACACCCAATAAGGTGAAGAATTGAGTAAATTTCAACCTAAAGAAATTCGAAGTTTGAAAATAACCAACTAGAAATATGGTAATGAAGACTAAGTCTGACCGACAATATTAACACATGAGGTTAATTATACTAATTAATTACACACAAAGCCTGAAATTCATACATTCATTCTTTTAATTGCTTGTCAGCACAAGTCTGTATACATGTTGGCGTGATATTAACCCAGTAGCAGTCAACATGACGGAAGACTACTACTGCATGTACAGTACTGCATGCTCCACACCTCACACCCTAACCCTAAACCACACATATTTCAACAGTATTTCAAGTTAAGAGGTACATGTCTAAAAGGAGGTTACAGAAAATACCATGACATTAATGTCCTGTAGTTATACAGAAAATGACAGGACTTCATGTGTGTCTTAGGTGTAAACTCAAACTTGTTTACATCAAGTTTCCGTCACATTCTAGCCGACTGGTGGCCTCAGGTTGCTCACAGGCCTCCTGTGCAGGCACATGCATAAGTAAAGATACAAATATAACGCAACCTCCTTCATCTAAACTAGTAAGTGGAAACATATTACACTCTAGGAACTATTGTGGTGAAATACAGTTGATTATGAAGGGCAAACTGTCCCATGAGAGTTTTCATTTAACAGGGGAAATTAATAGAGAAGTTCCAAGTGTGCTCTCTTTTTTTTCTTGAGTGGGTAGAGTGAAGGATGAGTCAGTGGACTGACATTAACTGACAAAGTGCGCAAGTGCATCGCTAAGACTCATGATGAGTCACTCCTCACTTCAAAGATGGTAATTGCGCTTACGACTCTATTACCACATTTGGATTTGAAGGGTTTCCGTGAAAGTTGTTGCAGAATGAGCTGAACCACAGAGACAAAGTGTATAGTCACAAAGACAGAGGGGATGGGAATAATGGTATTGTAGGAAAGGGATTAGAGAGGCGGTGGTTGTAAATGTGTGGGAGAGAAGGATTTAGATTACAGAGAAAGCGATGACTCTTCCATGTGTGATCATTTAGATCATTTCTAGCCGTATTGTTTGCGCTGAACTTCTTTGCAGCTCTGTCGTCCATCTTTCTGCCAACTTAATTTCCCCGCTATGTGACTGTAAGATTTATCGACGCATTCCCCCGCTGAGCCACCACAGGAGGTGGAGCAGCACAGATGTGATGAAACACTGTCCAGAATCCAAGAACTACAGTCAAGTTTCCAGTCTGGGCCAAGAGCCACGTGAATGTGGGTGGTATGATGGTGTGAGAGGATGAAAACTTCTAGAGATGCTGTGAATAAATTAAATTTAACATCTGTGATGGAAGATGTCCAGTAAGTGATAATCATCTTCTACAACTTGGGTGGGGTTATTGATTGGATAATAAATATTCACATTGAGATAGGAAAAGTTAATGAAATACATTCCTCAGGAATTTAAAAATGTCACAATTCCCTGTAGTTAACCCTCGTAGGGTCTTGGTTTTTTAGTCACACCCAGGTTCTTCGGGTCAATTTGACCTGGCTCATGTTCAACCATTCTAAAGTAGTTATAAACCCAAAAAAACCTACTAATCATAGTTTGTTCTTCAGTAACACTTTACAATAAGGTACACAAATATCCCATAGTTAGTGGGAAACAAAAGGGAAACTAACCACTAGGTAACCACTAAGTAATGGGTAGATATGGTACACATATAACTGCATAGTTAGTGGGAAACGAATGGGAAACTAACTACTAGGTAACCACTAATAGCCTCTAAGTAATGGGTAAATAGTGAGTACTTCCTCATCACATGTTCTAGAGTAGCTAATGATTAGTTAGTGGGAAATGAATGGGAAACTAACTACTTGGTAACCATTAGGTAACCACTAGGTGACCACTAAGTAACCACTAGGTAACCACTTGGTAACCACTAAGTAACCACTAAGTAACCATTAGGTAACCATTAAGTAACCAACTGGCCGACTGCTGCACGACATAGCCATTAACAAATGGTTAACTAGTAGTTCATTCCCCATTAACTATGCAACAATTTGTGTGGTCTATCCGGCGTCCATTATCCGTTAAATAATCATGAGCTACTCTAGAACATGTCATGAGGAAGTACTCACTATCTACCCATTACTTAGTGGTTACTTAGTGGCTACTTAGTGGTTACCATAGTGGTTACTTACTGGTTACCTAGTGGTTACCTAGTGGTTAGTTTCCCATTCGTTTCCCACTATATGCAAAATATGTGTACCTTATCTGTTCTTCCTTACTAATGCAAATGCATGAAATGTACCATTTTCATATCACATGTTTAGTACAGTAAATAAGCCAAGCAGAAGAAGTTTCATAGAGAAAAATAATTTTAACATACTTTTACTTGATGTTGAAATTTGAAAACGGGTCAATTTGACCCGAAGACCCTAGGACGGTTAAAACAGCAGCATTGTTTGTAAAAGTTGAATAACAAACATCTTTGACTCTGCTGTGGCTTCTTAGACAATAACTCCTTATTATTATGCATCATAGATTACTTAAAATGCGTAAAACAACATTGCATTTCACATACCATTTGATTATAAACAGATAAAGCATGCATTATTTAAGATGGTCAACATGTATGTCACTTAACTCAGCATACACAATGATAACTTCTAATACTTCATGGACTATTACTATATAGGTAGTCTTAAAGGTACAGTATGTAGAATTGCATGCTAATTTTTACATTAAAATATCTAACTTCAATTAAAAATTGACTAAACCCATGTTATATTTTTTAGTTGAGTACTTACATCACCTCAAATATTTCCAAAAGTTATCAAAGCCAGAGAAATCCGTAATTTTATAGTTGTAACGGGACGTGTCTTGTAGGCGGCCGCCATGATGAGCCGCCACGATAGACAGGAAATGTTGATCGTTGTCAAGGAAACACCGGATGTTACGTCAAAGACCGCTACATAAGCTAGCGCTAACTGCTACTGAAAGCTGCCGTTCTGTCGCTGTATGTGCTGCTGTGATAAAAAACGTCATGTAAATTATACTTGGATACATCGTCAGTACACATATTGTCTTTCTCAGGTCGGTTTCGCCCGTTCGTATTGATTCGTTCGTTTTTACTCCCATGATACACTGCAAGCCTCAACGTCATCTTTTGTTATTGTTTTGATTGAGAGCCCCCTAGTGGCGGATTTTACATACTGTACATTTAATGTATCTTTAGCCCATCAGTCAAAGTCTATTTCTTGTAAAGAGCACCTGAATTTAAAATTCATTTTGAGTGACTTTTAAATGGTTTTGTAGCTGCAGACGTTATACATCAGATAACATAATGTGGAGTCGTAAAGCATCATTAAAACATTATGATTCACTTTGCATGCTTCAATTATACAGTTGATTTGAGAGAACATAACGGCTCATGACATAGTATAGATTATTATTATATTTTAAGATTTTGCTGTTCATTTGGATGATTGGTTGATATCTTTATTTCAGACATGAAGTTAAAACAGTAATAGAAAACACAAGAATACCAATAGAATATTACTATTAATTCATATTATTTTTTCTTTAATACACAACATGATTCAATTATAAAGATCTTGATTTACTTCTTCTTGATTTCCACTGTAAAGCCCGGTGCTTCATGAAAGACCAGATCATATGTGTGTGTGATATTTCAGTAGGTATGAAAAAATCAAAAGAGCAATATTTTGAATGGCTTGAGTATTTAAGATCCTGGTTATTTATAATATCTAATATCTCAAAGGTACTTTGGTATTAGGCAATCTGTAATTAAGGAGGAAACAGCAGACTGGCATTGACGACTCTCAGATGCACCATTTAAAAACCTGATTTAGCACCATCCAAAGCCTAGTAATCACCAACATGGACCAAATAAAATCACAAAACAATGATACATTTCTTCTTCCCGGAGTAGTCATTAAATTGATTGTACTTCTTACCATAATAAAATGAGAAATGAACAAAATGGTACACAAAGCTTCTCACACTAAGGCAATGTAAGTCTGGAGGCACAAAATAACTTCTGAGTTCATCAGATGTCTGACAAAACAAAAGCCATAGCTGTTGCTTAATGAAGCATTTCATTTCCATCAACTTCTCTGCACCCCCACAGGATTTCAATGCATCTTTTAGCTTGATGTATGTGAAGTGCAGCGGAGCACTGTATATACATCATTTTAGATAGAGGCAAGTGAAGCAGTGCCTCACTGTTCTGGTAATGAGTCACAATTTTCTTTGGCAGTGAAGTAACTGATGTGTGTGTGTGCATGTACGAATGTTTGTGTGTGTGTGTGTGTGTGTGTGTGTGTGTGTGTGTGTGTGTGTGTGTGTGTGTTAGTGCTCTGTGTGAGGAACAAAGATAATTGAATGTAAGTGTTGCCTATCAACCGTGGTCTTTTTCCTCTTCGGTATTGAAACCTACGGAGATTTGGAAACTCATTTAGCCGTGCCACTTCAAAGAAAAGAAAACATTACGTAAAAACTGTGCTGGAAGAGCACGCTCCCTCCCTCCCTCCTCCTCTTCCTCTCCTTCTCTTTTGACTGCGGCGGTGTAAAGTTCACAAAAGACTTGGCGTGTGGAAAATGAATTAGGGCAGCCTTTTCACTGTGTTTTCATGTGCTGTAATTGTGTATGTGTGCAGCTTTACACACATGAGGGTACAGACATGTACTGTATGTGTATGTACGCTATTGCATCTGTTCACTTCTTTGTCTGGCCTAAGTGCATGCTTGTATTCATGCTAATTAGTGTGTCCATTGAAAAACAGGAAGCTCTTCCCAGTCTACAAAGATGAAAGGCATTAGAGCTGTGTCCAGTATTTCCTCCCTGGTGTGTTACACTGCAGCTCCACAGGCTTTCACAATGAGAACCCAGACAAAGACAAAAAGGAACAGAGAGAAGGAATGATTGTTACAGAGTTTCATAAGCTCCATTTCAAACATCAGTGTGAAAGCTTTTCTGAGATAATTGCATCCAGGTCAGGAACGCATCAATGCCGAGCGCTACAGAACGAGACAAGTTATTTGCAATTAATTACAGCAGACGCAGAACAGCATTTTCACCTGATTTAGCTCATCTTACAGAGCCGCACAAACAGAATGAATGTGAACTGCTACTAAACTTTGCTGTAGAACAAGTCTGAAAATAAATGCTTCAGAGGTAACCAAACAGGAAAAAAGAATGATAAATGATAAAGATCAAAAACCCTTAGAAAATATAAGAATGGTATACTAATGTGCATGCTAAAACGTAGACCAATAAACATAATGAGTTACCAGACTTTGCCCAAAATGAATTAGCTTAAAATAAATGAATGTTTCACTAAATTAAATGCATTTAAAGCAACAATATGTAACTTTTCCACCTTAAAATTGTAGTTTCAAAGGTATACTATAGTAAAATAACTTTCAACAGGAATAATGGCGTCTGTCCCACAGTGCAGGCCCGGTCGCGAGTTTACTGCACTATATAACTGCACTATGTGAGTTGAGGTCATTTAGCCAGAAGTACGTAGGGCTTTACGACACGAGTTCACTCACCAGCCTTTAGTTTTAGCCAGCTATCCCATTCTCAGTTTTGTTTGATACAATGGCTGAGGCTTAGTGGAAGAGGACAGTGATGGATGAAGATCAGAAGAAGAGGGTGACAGAGCAGTGTATCCCCTCTACACATGTTATTTATAACAGACAGCGACGTAACGTTAGGCTGTATCATTATCGTTGTCATTTTTGTCTCGTGTTTAGCAGCTTCACGTCATCTTTAAGTGTTTAAGTCATCTTACTTAAGATATGTCTCAGGTTTGCGTACAAATAAATAAATAAATTCATCCACCTTACACCAAAAAAGTTGTCTCTTTCCTTTCTGATCTTCAAGTTAGTTTTATATGTTTGGAACCTTACAATGTCAACTAGCTTGTAATAAATTAGCCCCTCCAGTATAGCCATTTAACCACATCCCATAGATATCATGACAACCGTTGAGAATACATACACCTACTCCACATGAAAACAGTTTGCAAACAACAGGATGATGACTCTTACAGAGTCATATTTGCACAGCATCTGGTTATATTGCTGTACCTCGTCAGTCGACACGGTGGTTTGGCTTCTCATAACGTCTGACTACGACGTCATCAGTTTATCAACAGATGCACGTCGTCTAGGCGTAACAGTAATAGATGTGTCTTACGACAGTGCAGTTGAACGCAGAAACCTTTGGTGGATGCCAAAGCCCACAGAACCAAGTTCCAACATATTGTTGCTTTTCAGGGTGCACACATTTGGAACTTACAATGATTGGCCACTACATTTTTATTCAGAATGGGCTAAATGCCCTTTCAAAAAGATTTTATAGTTCCTGCTCATAAAAAAAGGGTGATGGATGAATTAAGGCAGATCATATTGGCCTGCAGAACTTTTATAATTAAATTGGAAAGGCTCTCATTTTTTCATGCTAAAGTGACAGAAAGAGCTGAAGGGGACAACTCTCCCAGTCTAATTAAACAAAGAACCTATTCATAATATGCCATGAAATATTTATAATGTGTCCCACATACATATTCTCCAAATTGCACTTTAGATTCTTACCTGAGAGAACATAGCTAAAGACTATCTACCTATCTTCCCTTGCAGCATAAATTGTCTCTTATCTCTTTTTTTTGGTGTGTTATTATTTTGATCTGTTTTTGTGTCTTTAGCTGCTTACGTATAAAAGATTTATTTTGCTTCAGTATTGTCACAAAGTGTTACTTTACTTTATGATTGTTCTGATTCTTCAGAAAGTAGGCTCTTTTTTCTATCAATGTTGCTGTTGAATATTTCAAAGGTAATTTTTTACTGCTGCAGACTGTCTGACAGGACTTCATATCGTCAAATATTCCTTTTAAGGATAGGGTCTTTAAACAATAAGACTCAGGGGAACACTTATAAAACAGATTATTTTCCAAAACACTTCCTCCTGTAATCAATAATTGCTGACTCAGTATGGAGTTCTGCACGATACCGAGCTGTAAGTGGGATGTCGTTTCCCAGTTGCATATTAAAACTGGCCGATTAAATGCCACAGCAGGACAAGGACAGTATAACTTAATGGCTCCTTTTTACTGCAGTTGTTAGGTGCTTTCTTCGGCCCCCAGTGAGCAATATCTTTATATTCTGCAACAGGGACAGCAGAGAAGGTAAAATATTGTTTTCGCAGATTTTTCTCTTAAAGTTAACAAGGTCAATATGTGACATATTTTGTGTTAACAAGGGCGATGCTGCCCCCACCCTACTCAAATTGCCCCTCTCCTGTTAAAAGCTACCAGGGTATGAAGCAGAAGCCGTCGCTGTGAGGAATGAAGGCCATTGCACTAAGCTTGTTGAGTTTAATGGAGCAGGAAGGCTACAGTGGAAGTAATGGCTGAGGGTGGGCTTCGCTACAGGTACCACAGGGAGGGGGGAGGGAGGTTTAATCCATGCAAGGCAATTGGTGTCATTTTAACCAATTCCAACCATTACTCTTTTACATTTATTTCTTTCGTTTTGGCTTTGTTCCATTGTATATTCAGCTTTTTTACCTTTTGCATCTGGAACACAGCACATTGGTTTTTCTCTATATATATGATTTATTTTTGTATTATTTTTTCAGAAAAGTGGTTATTTATTGACAGCAAAGCCGAGCTGTGAATTATTGTATCCTGTCTGATTGTCATCCTGCAGTTGTCTTCATGCTTAGAAAAGGTCACCTGTTTATACCCATCATTACCTATTGATATAAAGGCTTTAAATGGCTGCCATGTTGCCAAATTAACAGCAGATTGGAGAAACTGCAAAACGGTGACATTTGGCTCTTATTATACAATTATGTCAGCTAGATATTGTCCAGCAGTTTATGTGTGTGTGATGTTCATGTTAGGCAAGGTGTTGTAGTGGTTAATTGTTGGTTGAATTTGAAAACACTTTTTAAAATGTCTCTCCTCTCCTCTCCTCTCCTCTCCTCTCCTCTCCTCTCCTCTCCTCTCCTCTCCTCTCCTCTCCTCTCCTCTCCTCTCCTCAGAGAGGCAATGACATGACACTGACTTAGCCAAAGACTTTCCATAAATGTGTGTGCGTTAGTAGGCGTAGCATGTGCCTTACAGGAAGTGTATTTGTATGCATGGCAGACATGTATCCATGCATACATGGTTAAGGGGATGCTATAAAATGTCAGTGTTGTGGGTTATGCTCGTGGGCACCCTAATGGTCCTGTTACGAGCTACTCCATCTAGAAGGGACAAACACACATATATGTACACATATTCACACACACAACATGGGTGCAGAAATGATTGCTCAGCACATACGTAAAGAATCACTCACTTTTCTAATCTCTCACTGTCGGACAGTAAACAATCCCTTCAGCTCGCACTGTTTGAAACACTTGCTGCCTCAGGCCCTTCAAACAGTACGGCCACACTGGCCTGTTGTACACTGTGGTACTGTGGTACACTCCACTTACCCCTGCCAAGTTTTGAGCCAGGCGCACTGCTGTCATACAGTACATTGCTGTTAAATCCATAAAGGCTCCTGTCATACAAACCAGCATAGCTATAAGCTGCTGGGCTCGGTGTTACTGTGTAATGTATGTCTAGCTGTGAAAACACCGACTTTGAGGGGAGCCATGTAACTTGCCCTGGCAGGGGGAACAAAGCAGAGCCAGGCTGCAGCGCTAATAGTCTGGCAACCCGATAGTATTAAACACATAACAGTGTAATTTTCACAGGACGCAGATGACCGGTTGCTGAGTGACTGCGGCGTGGGCTCTGGAAAATCTGAGAGGAGAAAGTGGGAATGTTACATGCTCTTGAGTTATAACAGTCGTAGAGTGAACAAACTTAAGAGGATTTACTTTTATTGACCACAGTATTTTAGTGCATGGACGGTATTCCAAACATTCTACTAAATTATTACATTTATTATATTAAATTATTAAACTTAAACAACAATTGATCTAATTTTCACAAATAAGTCTGAAAGGAACATCAAAACTTTTAACCTTCTATCTGGGCTTTCTGGCCATAACTTTACCTTATGTACGAGAAAAATGAATGGGAAACATTTAGCTAGATCAACTGAGATTAACAGCCCCAATATACCGGTAATACTTAGAACAACAAAATCTGAAAAATGCTTCACAACAATATAATTGGTCCGATGTATTGAAATTGAGGATAGCAGCTCCTTAACTAAAGTTATCAAGGAATGTGCGATCACTTCACAAAGAAAGTATAATCTAAAAAGGTGTAATAAAAAAAAAAAAAACCTTGGCTGAAGGATGATATTTGGAAATGTATGAAAGATAGAGACAATGCACTAAAGAATCTTGAAAAACAGAAGATTTTTTATTGAAATGATTGATGGGGCAAATGGAAGGTTGATGTAGGACAACTTGAACAAACTATTAGGTAGAAACAGAGACTGCCATTACCCCCCAGCCCCCAATGATAACAAACCACTGTTTAGAATAAGAGACACATGTCACTGATGTTCTAAAAATGATTTCTTCTCTGAAAAGCTTTCAAGCCAAGGATGTATTTGGTCTGTTAGTAACCTCATGAAGCTCAACAAAGAGGCTCTTGCAAGCCCAATTGCACATTTAATTAACTTGCCAGTAAAACAAGGTAGAGTACCAACCACCTGGCTTTCTAAGCAATTAATAAAACATTTTAGCAATTGTCATACCCCTCTCCACCCTATGCAGTTTGGATTTCGCCAATTTCACTCCACTGAGACAGCCGTCTGTTATTTCCTTGAGAACATGAAGAGTCTATTAGACCAGGGTGGTTATGTTGGAACCATTTTCTTAGATTTTAAACATGTTTCTGACACAATAAACCATTATGCTCTGCTGTTACTTTAATTTTTCAAACAGGGCCCTCTGCTGGATGAAGTCATTTGTCAAATAGAGAACAAGTTGCACAGATTGGATATTAAATTGCGATTCAATCTTTTTTGCTCATCTGGTGTTCCCCAAGGCTTTATATTGGGACCAATACTATTTAGTTTGAATGTTAATGATTTACAGAATGCTGGTCCAAATGTTAAAATGCAACTATATGCTGACACTGTACTATTTGCACATCCCAAAACAAAGCAAGAAGCCGTGCTGCACTGCAGCTATGGTGACACACTGGCTTCAAAACTCATGTCTACATCTCAATACTATATTAAAAAAAACCTGTATTTATGACTTTATCCAAGCAGAGGGCCAAAACCATGTGTCCTATTCAATGGAAAGATAATTGATGTGGTGGAACAATTGAAGTATCTTGGTGTAGTCTTTGACTCCAACCTAACATTTAAACACACAGTATGTCCATTCCACTGTCAGGGGGCTCTCATTCAAAGCAATAACAAAATATCATGTCGAGGCTTGCAGGGAAAAATGGGATTGATTCTCTCTGCTACTCCAGCCCCCGTCCCCCGATGAGATGGAACTACAGTTAATAGTAGTGAAGATGAACAGGCACACAGACCTGAGGAGGAGAATATGTTTACTGACGATGTATCCAGTTGTAATTTACATAACGTTTTTATCACAGCAGTACATTTAACAACAGTTCAGCAGCTTTCAGTAGCATCCAGTGTTTCCATGGCAAAGACAAACATGTTGTGTCTGTCATGGCAGCACTGTCATGGCGGCCGCCACGACAAGACACGTCCCATTACAACTATAAAATTATGGCTTTGATAACTGTTGGAAATACTTTAGGTAATGTCAGCAAACAAACAAAATATATAACATAGGTTTAAAAATTATAATACAACTCTACATATTGTACCTTTTAAAGAACACATTAAAAAAAGTAATAAATGTTTTTTTTCACATAACATATTGTTTTACAACTTGGTCACATACAAAAAACTTACATACATAAATCCCATCAAGTCTCTCTTCAGAAAGGCAGTCAACATTTTGGACAGGAAACCTAATAATTTTCATTATTGCAATATTATTAGTAAGTATAACATTTTTAACTTGGACAGTCACCACACTTTCATGGATGTTTGACTTGGTTTTAAAGTATAAAATGTGTTTGCCACCATCGAATGAGTTTAGCAATAGCAAAATAATCGGATAAATGCCAAAGCACAAACCAGGGCAGACTGTAATGTACAGAGACATAGAACTGAATTTTGTAAAAAAAAAAAGAAAAAAAAAGAAAAAAAAAAGTGGTGTCTGTTTGAGGCACACATTCCTGGAACAAATTACCAACCCTGTCAGGGATTGCAACAACTACTTCACCTTTAAAAGAAAACTCAAACCTTGGTTAAACAAACAAGTCATGTACTCATATATAATACATTTCTCCTCTTCTGGTGCCTGTTCCCCAGTTTGTCTGTTATTTCTTTTATAACAAAATTGTCTGTGAGTTCTTGTATGCTGTCCTGTAGACTGTCCTGTGAGGTGTCCTGTAATTGTAATTTTGTTTTCTGTTTTGTTAGTACCTGCCTTAGGAGTATGGATGAATTCTAGCTTTCGTGCTAATTCCGGCATATTTACATAGATGTGTATTGATGATATGTTGATTTATGGCCACTGTCTTAATTGTATAAAAAAGTATGTTTTGGACTAAAGGTATAAAAAACTTTCTTCACAGTACAGTGCTCCAGTGCACTACATGCTAACCTTGTAGAGCACATTCAGCTGCATACAGCTGTTGGCCGTGCAGGGGGCAGGGCATGACGTGAAGAGGACGCTGCAGAAGTTACAGTGAAATATTCCACTTTTCAAAGGTGGTGGACACAGCGGCAGAGTCTTGCGCTATAAGGACAATTTTTTCCTTTATATCAGTGCTAGATGTGTTTTCAAGTATCAACAGTATCAACAAATGAAAGAATACGAACACACTAGTGAGTAAAAAAGAAAATGAAGCAGCTTCACTAATTGCAAAACGATCGCATCGGTTGCTCACCAATTGCGTGATTTAAACATCTTCAACCCCACCACTAAACTGTTATGAATTTTATCTGCTGGGTCCACACATAGGCTCACACACAGAACACACAGCACACGTTAGCCCCAGGTGGAATGGGTTACCTTACATGTCACTGTGATGTACAAAAAAACACAAGCTCTCATTTCACTCGTCCTAACGACACATTTGAGGGGCTGTACAAACCAGAGTGACAGAATTGAAATGGCTAAAACTTAGAGTTTGACAATTCTGAGCTTTATTCTGCTATCTGAAATATTTCTTGTTTTTTTTGTAGAAGCAGCTATAGTCTCTACAGCCAATCCTACATTACTTCACAGCCTTCCAATTTTGACTCTCCAGTTCCAGTTTACTGTACCATAACCTTTATTGTCCACTTGGGGATATTTGTCTGGGAAGTTTAAGAGGTTGAGTAAATTTTCAAAAGCCAACTGAGCGAGACTTTGTTGGTAATGACTCCACTTTTATTCAGTGAACCTCATCAGATCTCTTCTAATGTCAGAGTTTGCACAAGTATAGTGAACAGTGGGCGAACATAAGAGGGCATAATCAGTAACTAATACAAATGTTTTTTAAATTACAAACAGTACATATTTTAGCATTCCATAGAGGTAGGATTGCGTATGAAGAACATTTTGCTGAAGCCTTTATTTTTTAGTACGTGCAGCATGCTTCCAAATGCAGCCGTTGGCATTAATGAGATGAATATTGGGTAGTCAAGGTGTCTGTGCGTGAGTGTAATGGATGGTAGTTGTTGTGAATATGTGATTATTAAGCATCGATCGAGAATAAAATAATCCTTTTTCTAGAGCAGCACACCGATGTTTAGTCCAAGATGCAACACACAATTAGCCGTGATGATACTGGCCTTTTGATGAGGTCTGATGAGATGTAGTGAAATCCGTCATGCACTGTAATTTTTTTGTAGTGTGCAAGAGCGTAGGCGTTGGGCAAATTAACACTATGAATATGAATGTTGGGTGAGCATCATGAGAGTAAATGTGCTTACTCTATTGATTAAATCTCCCATCAGTCACCTAGCAGCGTTGTGCCCCCCCTCCCCCTCCCCCCTCCTCCCTCTCTCCTCCACATCTCTCTACTCATCTCTGTCAAGGCAGGCTCAGTGGAGTGGTTAAATTGTCCATAGCCCGTAAACGCTCGTTTATAAAAGCCGACAGACGTGGCGGTCGTTTGCTGAAATTAATTACCCCTTGGAGCCACAGCAAGCATGGGCCCTAGTCAGTCAGTCACGGTCCATCACCTCCCAGGCCCCATACCTGCGAAGAGAGGGAGAGAGCGAGGCATGGGGAGGGAGAGGGGAAGAACGTCATGAGGTGTGCAACATTGATCCTGATTTAAAATTTAGTGTGAATGGAGACATCAGAAAAATGTTTTAGTCGATGCATACATTTTTTTATTGACGGGAAAAAGAGGCGACACAAACAGAGCCAAAAAAACAAGAAATACTGTTCATCAATCTCAACTTATAAAGTGCCGAATCATAACCAAAGTAATCTCAGGACACTTAACACAAAGAACATGTCCAGAAAGCACTTGTTGTCCTATTGTTTGGAGGTCCCACCCAATGCACATGTATTCGTCGAACAGATGTTTAAAAAACAACTCCGCCCACCGCTGAAAGATGTTCAAAACTAGAACAAAAGTGAAAAGGTTTTTTAATGACTATTTGCAGATGTTGAAACGTTTAGGTTTAGACCAGATATCAATGGAACATTTTCTTCTTTCACATGATTCACCACACAGTTACACACATATTTAAGGCTATATTCAAGCTCATTTACATTGTGGCAAAAATAGTTAATATAAGTGATCAGTGCATCACAGTTACCAGCAAATGTATTTTTTATTTATTTATTTATTCATTCATTATTTTTTAATGTATTTTATTTAAAATAGGGACAGTGCACATTAATGAACTTAAAAAAAAACACAATTCCATTTTTTTTAACCATCTTTCTGATATTATTATGAGCAAACACCCACAGAGAGTTTGTGCGCTGACGCAGCCCAAGACTCTAATTTAAATCACATTGTAGTGACATCAAACTCAGACTGTATTCATCTCCAACCAGAGTAACTTAATGAACTTCAGCACTATCTGATGCAACACTTCTTTAACATCAATAAAAGCTTCATCTCCTGTCTGATTTGCATAATTGTTCAAATGAATCCACTAATGCGCTGCTCTTTTTCTCTCTTTTAATAAAGTGATGATTGGTGTTAGAGTGAGCTGTGGTTTGCTGTTGAGAGGAGGAGGAGGAGGAGGAGGAGGAGGAGGAGGAGAGAGAGAAGGATAGGAGTGGGATTTGCAAAGAGCCTAAGGTGATTTGTCAACATTTTGATTTAGCAATGAAATTATTTGTACAGTGTAGTACAATAAGTAATTAGTGTTATTTTGTTTTATGGCTACAGAGATACTCGTGAAATGTGTTTCTCATATTGTGAACCTTTATATTTCCTTCGTCTTATCAGTCTCCTTTTACCTGCTAGCATGTTCCAATGTCTGACCACTATTTCTAATATCTATCATATTTCATGAACAGGACAATATTATCTTGGTAATTTATTACTTGGCTATATTAAATATTTGATTTTGATTGGTCGCTTACTGCAATCCAAATTCTGCACATTTTCCAAATTAGACGGTTGCTAGGGACCCAGCTCTGATCACAGACTCTAGCTGTAAATATATCAATCTGCAAATAGAAGTCCAGTAAATGAAGAGTCGGTACAGATGAAAACTGGAGAAAAAGCAAGACAGGTTGAAATACACACAAACTTGTGGCTACGACAGAAATCTACAAAACTGAGGATACTCAGTGAACACTTAACATATTGTACTGGATACAACAGAGTTTAAAGACTGATGATTTAAATAAAATGTCAACACACTTGTCTCAATGTTTTTTATCCAAGAGAATTATTTAAATCAATAAAATCATTTCAGAGTTACCCTACCCTCATCAATCAACCAATCAATCAGTCTTTATTTGTAAAGCGCCAATTCATAACAAGTGTTAAGGCGCATTCACACATACTCCGTGCTCGCCGCGGTCCGTCAGCGCTGCGCACTACGCCGTAGTGAGCCGCCACTCTAGTCAATCATTGTGTTCACACAGCGGGCGCTGCGGTCCGTCTCCGGAGCGTGCCACCAGCGGCACGTCGCTCTGCTCCGTTTCAAATACGCTGCAGGTCTATTTTCGACGGAGTACGCTGCAGACACGCGTCAAGCTAGACAGAATATCACAACCTGGACAGGAAGTCAGACAAGGAAACGCACAGAGCATCCGGTCCATTTCAAAATAAAACACAATATACGGACTCGCGATCGTATTTGTCATCACTTTATCAACGTAACGTCAAAGCAGGCAGCAAACGAACAACAAATCATCCTCAGAAAGACAAAGAGACATGGTGTCTGCACGTTTTTCTCTTTATTCCCGCGTGATCTTGTAGTTCTCCCGTGATGTGTGTACAGCTGATCATGAGTGCGCTTCGCTGCGCTGACGTTCCAGAAACGGATCCAGTGTGAATGGCCGCGCGCCGTCCGACGGAACAAAACCGTGGCGCAGAAGGACCGCGCGCATGTATGTGTGAATGCGCCTTTACCCTCGAGACAATTTACAAAAAGCAGGTAAAAGACCTTACTCTTCGTCTATTAATATTACAAAAGAGCAGGTAATGTTACCACATGTTGGTCTGTCTCTGTGTCAGCCCTGTGATTGACTCATGGGCTGTCCAGTGTCAGCTGGGATTGGCTCCAGCCCTTTATGACCCTGTCAAGGATAAGTGGGTTTGGCTTAGAATGGATGGATGAATGTATGAGTTGATGGAGTACGGATACATATCAGGAATAGATTGTTGTAAATTACCTCGGTTGTCTTTTTCCTTTTGCTGCCTTGAACTGTGCCAACCTCCAACCTGAGCCTACCTCCTCATTTCTCTACTCACATTTTTTGAAACTCTTTCATCAGGGGAAATTCAGTGATAATAGCTTTTTTATTTTTCAATGAAAACTTCAATGTAAGCTTTTAAAATCTGACTGATCTATTTTATTATATTGATCACATTTGATTTGATCACATTTGAATACACCAGGCGGATTTTCCCCTTTAGCAGAAAACAGTTAAACTGTCTTTTTGAGGTGTTGTGTTGTGCTCTCCTCTGGTAAAGAAACCTTGTGATGTACTTTAGCTGTCTTTGTTGTTTATGAGACCTTCACCTTATAGAATATTCGGATCCTCGAGAGTCCTTTGACGTCACAAGGACGCAACAGTCCGGTATTGTTCGTTTTTTTTCCTTCCATCTGAATGACGTATTTTCTTTGTCAATCAGACAATTTGTAAAATTGTGTGTAAGATCCACTGACACATAGTGTTTTGACATTCTAGTCCAGGATGTCTTACATTTTTCACACAACATACTCTCTTTGGGTGCAAAATTCAGCTCAAGGACATTTTGACAAGAGGAGCCAGGCTTCAAACTGCCAAGCTTACAATTCATACCTGCGCTATACCAGCTGACCTTTAGATGCTCACAATGAGGAACATTTTCTTACTCTTTAACCGACCCCTCTTCTGCAGACTACTGACCCTGTGTGAACACATTTCAGCTGGGACACAACGTAGATGATCGTTACATTACAGTGGATAAATCCTCCGTTTTCTTAACATGTTTCAACCTGAATTGCTTCTTACTCTATTTCTTGAACCAGAGATCCAACAACAGTTTACTCTCCACAGCCTCTCTGTTTGTATCTCTGGAGACTTGCAAAGAGACAAATTTGCTCCTGCTGTGTGTGGCAAATTGGATGCAATAGTCCATTTAACAGTGTAAATCTACTCTGTGCAAATACCACAGTTTGTGTTGGTGTGTATGTGTGATGTTATCCTGGCCTGTGTTTTCCTTGAAAAGCGACCAGAGCAGCTCCTGTAAAATGGTACTATCGTCATCATGACCTCCTCTGTTTTCCCAGCTGTATCTGAGCAAAGATGTGAGACTTTTTTTTACTGCTCTTTTTTTCGGGCTCAGTGTTTTGTTGTACATCTGGTGGTCAGCGATGAGAGGAGCACATGCCTGAGTCACAGCACGGCCTTTTCCTGCTCCATTTGAAAGCTGCTTTGATGACCGAGGGCTTTAAGAACACACAGTGTCAATGAAAACACTTTGATATTTTTGCTCCAGCTGTCAGTTTGTGTCTAGTATGTTTTGAGCGTCAGACATAAAAAAAAAAAAGCCTCTCCTGAGAAAAATTGCCCTTTTGCAAAGACATGCACATGCAGCAGATATATATTGGCTCTTCAGAAAAAAAGTAGGCCATTAGATAGTGCTTAAGACTTAATAGAAGTCTGTTTGATATAAAAATGAATACAATTAACCAGTGTGTATTTACCAGCACCATTATGGCCGTCTTGTCACTAGACAAGATAATTAGGGAGCTTTATTATGGCAGCAGAGTATGCAACGAGATGTAAAGATTGTGCCTCTCATAATAGGACTGTAGTGTGCATGTTGGAAGAATCAATGCTCTCTCTTTGTTTTCCCAAACTGCACTGTCAGCAGAATTTTAATCTTTCATGAAACTTTGGCTTGTGTGCTGCTCATATATACTACACACTCACACGCCTGATCTCCGTGTATCCCCCCCACCAATGTTTGGCATTCCTCACGTTGTGCTGCTGAATTAATGTATAACCTTCCCCTAGCATGCGTGTGTGTTAGTGTGTGTGTGTGTGTGTGTGTGTGTGTGTGTGTGTGTGTGTGTGTGTGTGTGTGTGTGTGTGTGTGTGTGTAATCCATCTGACTGCATCTAATGCAGGAATGCATGCTCCTTAACTACAAGAGTAGTTTAATCAATATAACCTGCTTCTGCTTGCAGTCGCTCTGTAGATTACTATGAACTTAAAATAACCAAAAGTTTATGAATTAACTCCTCTGCCATTAAAACCATGACTAATAATAACATACACAATGTTACATATGATGATAGGAACTATACTGAAAACTGTCTTAACTGATTTGTTCTTATACATGGTATTGATAAGGTGTCATTGTGGAGAAATGCTAGCTGCATTGATTGCTCCAGCGACCCTGCCTGACAGAATTGATTGATCTGTATTTTCTAAGCAGGCATGTGATTTTTCCTCAATGTGTTCTTTATTATTAGCCCCTTTCACACATGAACTCCAGATATTTTTTCTTGACCATTTCAAGATATTCTGGTCCTCATATTCAGGACAGCTGAGTTTTCAGAATCGCGTGTTCTTTAGAGAGGGGTCTTCCGTTCCAGACTCCAGAAGGTTCCAGACTATTACCTGCTATGTTCACACATCAACTCATCCAGAATTCACTTTTTTTTTTAAACTATAGGAGTCCGGCAGCAAAAGTTTGCAGAAAGTCTGGTTGAATCGATTTGGCTTTTTGCAATTGCACACATTGACACCACCATGACAATGTTTGAGGAGGAGTGCAGTGCATTTATCAAAGGGGCTTAATCCTGATTTAAAAAAGAATCACTTGATCTTCTTATGAATGAACTCTTGTCAATTTGTCGCAGGTGTTCATAGCATTGTATGATCTAAAATTTTATGTTCAGGTTTCTGCAATTAGTTTATTTTTCCCCACTTTGATCTACCTACATAGTAATCAATGTACGATACTGTATGCAGCAATTTATGTGATGACTAACTTCCTTACTGTGCTTCTTTAAGGGGTTATTACTAGAGGTGGGAAAAAAATCGATTTATGTACAACTCAAGATTCAGCCAGTCTCACAGATGACTGGAGTAGATCCTGATGTATGTACTAATTCATAAATAGACTTTGAATCCATGAATCCAGAATCGTTTTGAATCAAAACTCGATTCTGAATCGAATCGTGACCCCGGGAATGCAAATCGAATCGTGAGACACCCAAAGATTCCCAGCCCTAGTTAATGCTATCTGCCAATGTTGTTGGGAATAATTCTGATCATAAACATGCCTTTACATGGTTCTTCAGATGGCTTTTGAAAGCTTTCTAAATAATCAATTAGATTCAAGGTTAAACTGGAGATGTTTTTAGTGTTGAGCAACTGTTAATGACAAAACACAATATCTGTAAGAGCAATGCAATGCTATGAAGATCACAGAAATTATTGCATCTCACATACATCAGTCCTGAATATATAAAATAGAAAACTAAACTATTAACTATTATTAACTATTACTGTAAATTATTTGTCAAATGATTGACTAGATAGATAGATAGATAGATAGATAGATAGATAGATAGATAGATAGATAGATAGATAGATAACTTTATTAATCCCTTGGGAAGGTTCCCTCAGGGTCCGTTCGACTAGCTGACGATATTGAAAACACAGAGTTCAGGCTTGACTCAATGCATGCTATGTTTGCACTGCGATATCATGACCCAGAGAGCTGTTTCACGCACGACACAAGAGTCAACATGAGCCATTTTTTTTCACTTACTTTACTGTGTACAGATTATTGTGAACCAATATGTCGCATGACGTGGGATGTCACGTGTCTGGTTGTCCACACAACAAGGAAGCTCTTACCTATTTCTATCCCAGCACACCTGTGCAGTACTCTAACGCCCTGATGAAGGCCATAAGGCTGAAACGTATCAGTGTTTTCCACTGTTTTTCTTACCTTTCCACCTTAACCTCTCCAACACAAGTGTGCCTGTAACCGCTTCAGAGACCACTCCACTACCAAACAGAGGTAAGCAGGTCCACTGTTGTGTTTTCCCTGACACAAGATGTCATGTAAAAAAATGTCCTTGATTATTTGGAAATCTATTAAATAATTCCTAAACTGCTAAGTGGTTCCTGTAAACCGTAAACACCTTCATCATTAGTATAATGTTTACCCACCTCTCAAATGAGGAGTAGCATTTGTGTTGATCCCTGCAGGACGTTTATTTATTATTTATTTATTTATTGTTTGTCCTTTATTTTAGCAGGGAGGACCCAATGAGACCGAGGTCTCTTTTCCAGGGGTGCCCTGCAGCAATACAAAATTAAAAACAGCACGTGATTTGAAAGTTATTCCACGTATCGAGTGCAGCAACACTAAAAGCAGTCTTTCCCCATTCAGTCCTGAACCTTGGTATTTTCAAAGTGATCCAGTTTTGAGATCTGGTTGAATGGCTTGAAGATTTTACAGACAGGAGATTAGTCAGGTAAGGAGGGAGTTTACCTATGAGTGCCCTGTAAATATACAAAATACTGTGCTGCTTTCTTCGTTGACCCAACGACCCAATGAGACCCAGATATGCATATTTACCACTGGTTAGCATGTTGAAGGGGAAGGCGTTTTCTTTTGCATGTCCTAATCTGGATGAAATCTTTTTCATTTCTTTAGTGGTGTGTCCTCAAATCAACAAAATATCAGATGTTGAATCACTTCCAAAATAATTTGTAGAAACAATGTGTTCTCTGACCAAAAAAACAAACATATTGTGTATTGTATAAGCTCAATGCTATAAAAACTAAAAGCACACAAGGGCGTTATTACAAAAAACTCTCTGAAGTGCGCTCAATAGTACAATGACACTGATGTGTTTGCGCTGCATGGTCTTTAAAGTAGTTTAATTGCCTGCATGAAAAAGAGCCCTTATCTTTGAGATGGTTTTGTGTTCGCATTCGGTTCCCGTGCCCCTTTTCCACTGCAGTGAACTTGCATTGTCTGCCAGCACGTCTATCTCTCTCTCACACACACACGCACACACACACACACACACACCGAACACACAGCTGCAGTCAGAGGGCAGAGCAGCCTTTTCATGCATGGCTCACTGTGCTTATGTAAGAGCACTACTTAAACCTGGTTACATCACATAACAGGCAGCTCTGTGTCAGTGGGTCACTGTGCCACACAACCACTGAACTACATGCACGCTCTATGACAGGCCCTTCACTGGGCATGTGTGAATGGAGCTTCTCTCCTGCGCAGCGAGGCATTCAGGGACACGTTTTTGGAGGGTCATTCTAGCCTTTGTGTAGACTTGGATTTATCTGTTTGAATGTTGGTGATTACAGCCCATAGTGAGATGTTTTACAAAAGAAAACAGGATATAATAATAGCTAAAAATAAATAGAAAATCTGAGTTATGTTGCTCATATTAAAGGCAGCTTTTATAATGTGTAAAGTAACATTGCTGCAGCTGTAGAGTGCCAGTAGGGGGGCCTCTCTGTTTCCAAATTCTACTCCTCGTGTATCCTCTTCTCACCCTTTACCCCTGCTCCTGCTCTTCATACTCCCTCCTTCAGCTCCGCCTTTCTGCCAGCAGGACAGCCCATCTCTGTCTCTCCCTTTTTCTCTCTGTTTCTCTCACACACTTGCACACCCCAGGGCTCAAACGAGGGCAGGACCAACCACTCCCACTGTTCTATAGCTCCACAAAAAACACAGAGGGAAAAGAGACACTGATAGAGCAAGGCAGAGAGAGAGAGCGAGAGGGAGAGGGAGGAGCGTTGCTGCGCTGAAGCCGAGCCCCCTCTTTGCCTCAGCACGCAGAGTGGAGCAGACGGCAACAGCCTCACAAACACACTCCCCTCTCAGTTACATGCACAGTCACACAGATCCCACACGCACACATCACAACCACTACCACCGCTGTTGCTGCTGCCATCACTACCACACACACACACACACACACAGTGACGGCTGCCAGACGCAGTGGGAAGCAAGCCGTCAGTGAGAGAGAGCTTGAGAAGAAAGAGAGGGATTGCAGAGAAGAAAAGAGAAGAGAGTTGGAGGAGGCACCTTGTGGATCAGTAGGGATTTTCCTCTGTGTGAGTGAGCGTCTGGATAAAGCTATCTGCTTCTTCCCTGAGCATGAGGAGTTTCTACTGAGGCTTTAACCTTTTTTTTATTGCACATCATCCTCGCCGGGCTCCTGCCATATCTACCTATTTATCCCCGGAGCTTAACAAAAGAGAGAGGGAGTGAGAGAGAGTGAAGAAAAACGGCAGTCACAGCTTCAGCTCCAGACCACCCTCTCTCCTCCTCCTCCTCCTCCTCTCTCCAAGCTCCACATCCATCCGTGAGTTCATCGCTGATTTAACTGTCTTGAGAGGATCGAACGGAGGACAGTGTGTGTTCTCCAGGATACAGCCAAGCTCCCGGTGGGATCGGGGTCTTGTATGGTGCGAGGACGAGTGAGGGAGGGAGGGAGGAAGAACTAGACGGGAAAACGGATACACAGGAAGAGAGATAGAGACACTAGAGAGACAGACAAGTGTGAGAGACGCCGGGAAGCAAATTGTGGGGCATGTTCAGGGCAGAAAAGAAGAAGAGTGAGTCTGTTTTTTAGAGCAAAGACAGCAAGAAACCTGCAACCGGATCCCATCCATTCCTCCCTTCTCCTCCTCCTCTTCTTCTTCCCTCTCCTTTTAACCTCTCTCTATCCTGCTCTTCAATCCCCCCTTTAGTTTCCTGTATAGCCTCTTTCTATTCTTTTCTTTTCATATCTTCCTTTCCCAATCCCCATTCCCTTTTCCTCCTTAAGCTCTGGATTCTCCTCGTCTCTTTTCCAGACGCTCGGGAAGAATGGTTTTGTGAGCTCCCAGACAAGTAGACAGACTAAAAAATCCCAAGTACGATCCATCCTTGTTCTTCTGTGGTCTGTCACACGAACACTCCAGTAAGAGGAGAGCTTCCTTGTTCTGCATCCTCCACTCTTGGAATCAGTCGTCTGAAGGATCCAGGCCAGCTCCCTTGGAGTGATACTCACACCTGCGAGCTTCCTCACCTCCAGCCTCCAGCACCTTCTATCAGATTCCAGCTACATGGGAAAACGTTTGGAGCAGCAGCCAATGTACCCCCACTACACCTACTACTACCCCCACTATCTCCAGACCAAGGTAGGAAAGTCAGCCAGGTTGACCTATTTTACCCCTCTGACTCAAAGCGTGTTTGTGAGATGCGAATAAACACCAGGTTGTTCAGCTTGGAAATGTCTGAGCAGTGTCTGTAGTTTAAGAATAAATCTTCTTTTTCTCCTGTCTGTTTAAATGTCCTTTCAAATCTGTGCCGCAGGAAGACTAAACTCCATTTTTAGAAGGATGCAAGTGTTTGATTTAAAAGTTATTCTTACTTCAGATTTGTAATTTTCAAAATGCCAAAAAGGGATTCAGTTGAAGCAAATCTCAAGAGCATGGTTGTGTTTAACCAAGCCAGAAAAGACCAGTTCCAGTTCCAGAAATCAAAAAGGGAAAGATGGCAAAATTGCCTCAAAAGACAGCTTGCTAAATGGCACCACATTCCCTCTCCCCCATCTGTCCTTGAGTGGGGTGATATTGGTGTCACTCAGCTGGGTTTTTCCTTTTTCCATCAACACTGAGCGCTTGACCCCATCCTCCCCTCTCCGACCCTACCAGCTCCAAGTTCAAGTTCAGGGCATGAGGCCCCTCTCTTCCTCCAGCTCCTTTTTTTTCTCTCCTGCTTTGTCCCTCTCCAGCTTTGTCAACCCCCCCCCCCCCCCCCCCCCCCCCACCATCCACCCACTCTTCAATGGCCATCCCAGCCCATACTCTTTTATGATAGCATATTGTAGACGTGATTGATGGAACATGATACAATTCTCAGATTACAGAGTGAACAGAAAACTATGCCAAGTTTTGTCTTTGTTCTGTCCCTTTATTTGAATCCTCTATCTCACACACACACACATGGAAACAAAAAATATATTTCCCACTCTGAGTCCTCTACCACCAAGAAGAGGAAAATGGATTACTAAGGCCTGATCGATTACTCCTGCATCATATCGCCCAGCCCGCCGTTCCCTTTGTCTGTTGTGATTCATTTGTTTTTCCCTTCTGCGTGATAGTAAGTGTGAGGAGTTGGCAGGTTTGCTGCAATATTTAGTAAATGTGCTCATGTCAGTAGGCAAGAGAGATGGAAAGAGAGGCAGAGATAAAAGAGTAGGAGTGGGATGAGATGAGAATAGAGATCATGCTATTGGGTGGACACAGAGTGGGCAGAACAGGTAAGGAAATGATTGCTCCGCTGTTAAAAATATGTTGAACTTTGACCAACACACAGACTGCATGATGCATTCACAGCCCAATACCAACATGTTGGGTGTTAACGTGGAGTCCTACCTCCACATTGGTAGTTTTTTTCTAGATTCTTAGCTAAATTATTTTTACACGGAGCACCCAGCCAATTTGAAATCTCATATATATACTTTTCTCCTGTAGACAGCTGAATTCATTGCTCTGAACTTCCGCACGTATTAAAAAATACAAACACTGAAGGTATAAATATCTGTTCGAACATCCTAAAAAATAGCAATTCATCACAATTGGTACAATATCAAGTGTCTCATGATAAAAATATTTCCTACTGCATTTTCCAAGATCAAAGAGTGAAAAAAACAGCTGCTTTCATTAAGTCATCTTAAAAATGGTTCTACATTTAAGTATACACTGCTTTTAAATATATTATAATTCATGCCTCCCCACCTCAAGCTGAAGATATGTTTAGTTTAGGACAATAACATCTTTGTATTATTATCGTTTTTTGTAATCGATCAGCGATGGAGACCACTTAACGTTAGGTTGCCTTCAAATACTATGCTTAGTGATCGGCTGTTAAAGATTCAACACAGTAATACTATTGTCCATCTGATTTTAGATCTAA
>CM036542.1:19029118-19061618 GCA_020745685.1 Tautogolabrus adspersus | reverse complement strand
TTTGATGCTAATCAGTAAGAGCCAGATAAAAGAGAAGCCGAAAGAAAAAAAAAGTCACATTATCAACCAGCCGATCATTAGCTTGCTGCAGATCAGTGTGCTGATATGCTCAGTGGCACACGAGGAGCTTTAATTAGGCTAATGAGAAACAGCATTCAGCTGATATCAAAGTAATGACACATGCGGACACGCCCGGACATCTAAATAGAATATTTCATCCCTTCAAAAATGAGCTTTTCACATTCAATTACTCTCTATTATGCGCTAGATAAATGTGCCCGGCGGTTGGCTTAGCTGTGATGAGTAAACATCCGAAAGAAGGCGGGAGCGGGGGAAACGCTAAACATGGAGATATGTTTGTGGAAACTCTAAAAAAACTTCACACCTTTTCTGTCATTTCTTTCTTTCTTTTCTTCCTCCCTTTTTCCCTTCCGGGTTTTTTTTCACCTCCTCTCTTCAAACATAAACTGCTAAGCTGTAACATTTCACACACACACACACACACACACACACACACACACACACACACACACACACACACACACACACACACACACACACACACACACATACAAGCACTGAAAAGTGTGTGTGCTAAGTAAACAGAGGGTAGGGGTTTATAGCACAACATGCATTTCACTCATACTCTGTTTCTGCTCACACATCTGCTTCTGTGGTACAGCTACAGTTTTTACAACCAACAATATTATTATGAGCTTTTAGTTTAAGACCGCGCTACGGTCTGGATCTGCTCTTGTAGTATGCAAATGCAGAAAATAGAGAATAGCCTTATGTTGCATTCTTCAAATGCCCTACCCAACACTCCTCTTCCCTTCTTTCCCTCTCTCTCTCTCTCTCTCTCTCCCACTGTGTTTTGGGCTCTCTCTCGCTCTCCTACCATCTGTTCAGTGTGCCTGGCCTGGGTAGTTTTTTACTGCTTAAAAGGGACTCTCCTAACCACCCATATATGTCCATTTATTATTCTCCGTGGGCTGTTCTATTCTTGTCCCAGTACAGTAGCTGACGAACGCTCACTGATGCTTGGCTGTGTTTAACAGGAGTGAAAAAGCTTCAGCGGGTCAGCAGCAGCATGTGCGGACGGCTGGAAAAAAAACTCACCCCTGCCAGTTTTGTGATTGAAAATATGTGGAGGAAGAAGAAAAGAGGAGGAAAAAGAGGATGTGAAGAAGAGCAGAGTGAGATATATATCAAAAGAGAGAACAGATGGCACCATAGCAAAAAGAACTCGAAAGAAGAAAAAAGGAAGAGATAGAGATCTGAAGGGAAATGAAGAGGGATGCAGTGAAGAAGACAGAAGTTGTAGGCCGGGTCAGGGAATAATGGTGCTGCTGCATTTTTAATAGTTGGCCACTTTGTAGCGACCCTTGTCTAATGGATTCTCTGCCTCTTAAAAAGCTCCTGTCAGAGCCCTCTACCTCAAGCAGTTACACCCCGGAAAATGCTGAGGGCTCCAATAGTCGCCAACACTTCCTGATAGACGATTCACTGATCTAATGTTGTCTGGCAGCAAACATAATTCCAGTTAGTACGCAGATGTTTTGGCGAATTGTGTTTGGAGCTAAATTTACTCACAGGAAGCAGCAACTGAAATACAGAGCGGCGTAGAAAATGTCCAAGATTCACTTTGATATCACAACTCTTTGAGAGGTACAGCCCCAGCGTGCTAACAGCCTGACAAAGACTTAATTGGTGGGATGAAAAGGGAGAGACAAAGAGCACAACCTCTCTCTGTAAGCAATTTTAAGTGTCTGTGCGTTTGTGTAATTCAGTCCAGAGGAAAAATATGGCTACTGCCCAGACATCTGATCTTGTTAATGTAAAGAAATGGATTCTATCCAGGCTTTACAAATGCCTCTATCTCTTTATCCACAGTATGATGTGGCCTTCAGCTTCACAGTAAATACCTAATGTTCACATCCGTTCATTGACATAAACGGGTGGATGAAGTTGCCTCATTGAGGTTTACTCAAAGCCTTTTGGAGAGGGGACTGCTGCGTTGCCTCTCAGTCAGGGATTTGTGTGTGTTTGTGTTAAGTAGATCCGTGTTTAATGATTTAGTTACTTGTTGTTTGTCTATTAAAAATGCATCTCTTGGTTGTGACTTTTATAAAGGTGTTTGATGGAATTTTTCCAAGTTAAAATGTGGTTAGCCTCAGGGTGGGGTGTAACAGCCGGATATTTAGTTTTATGACTGGATCCATATACTTGGGGCGGCAGTAGCTCAGTCCGTAGGGACTTGGGTTGGGAACTGGAGTGTCGCCGGTTCAAGTCCCGATGCGGACCAAAATATGGAAGTTGGTCTGGTAGCTGGAGAGGTGCCAGACTACCTCTCGAGCACTGCTGAGGTGCCCTTGAGCAAGGCACCGAACACCGAAGGGCTGCCACCACACTCTGACATCTCTCCATTAATGCATGTCCACAGGTCGTGTTTGTGCATGTGTGTGATTCAGGCCGTCTCTTAATAACAGAGTGCAAACCAGAATTTCCCCTCGGGGATTAATAAAGTATATAAAAAAATAAAACAAAGCTGCCAGAATCTAGTGTTTAAGACAGATAAGAGGTTACAAATGTGCCTCTGCAGAGCATGCAGTTTACGTTGTCCACATCTCTTCATCTACGGTTCCAGCAGCACTTTTCCTATAACACAGCATTTATTCACAGAGCTCTTTGTGTTATTTTGTGTCCTGTGTATTTATGCAGTTTAAAATGTGTATTTTCTGTCATTTTAAGGTGTACAAATGTGTGGTTTGGCAACAATAAAGGTGAACAAAAAAAGTACATTAGTGTCAGTAGTCACACAGATTCATCAGCTGATCTGTTTGGGAGGCTTTTTACACTGAACCTTTTGACCCATCATCTGTGTTTACACAGAGAGTGGGTGTGGCCACCTGCCTGTCAGGCAGAGCATCACACATCTCCGTCTTGAATGACACATTGATTGATCTTGTATAACTAGGATTCTTTTGATCCTATCTCATGAATCAGATAATATTTCCTGAAACCAGCCTTATTTTAGAGTACATGTAGCTCAAACTCAGTCGTCTCTAATGAATTTAGCATTTCATTAGGCCCTCATTTCTTATGCACATTTATCCAGTCATTTTCATTCAACTACTCATCCTGTTCAGGGATGTCTGGTGATTGTTTTTTTGTTGGAGAGAAAATTAAAATCTCTTAAGCTGATGTTTCTTTTCTTTACATAAAGTATAAACATGAAAAGGCTTATCAAGCACTTCTACATCTTATTCAGACGCTTTCCTGCTTGTATGTGACAAAGGAATATTATGATAATTCTTCATGTTCACAGACTGAATACATTTATTTAATTGAAAATATCCATCCCTGAGACATATTCATTATTTGCCTCCATTATGGGCATAAAATGCATGATGTCATTATCACTGACAATGGAGGGATTTGTTCTGTGCATTTCTTCTTCTCATTTAGCGTGGGGTGGTGGGGTGCGAGGGCCTGAGCGTTGGTGGGCGAGTGATCCCATCCCTACACCAGGGACCAGAGAGATAATTGAAAGAATGGCCCGAGGGATTTCCCCCCATATGCTGCTCCTTATCTGACTTTGCTTCCTTGAATCTCTCTCTGCTCTGTCTCTTTATTTCAGTCTTTTGTGTCCACTCTTGTTATAGAGCGATGCATAGCAGACATGTTAAAGGAAAATTCCACAGCTGAATTTCATTTATAAAGCTAGTAGGAATTTATCGGTGAACCTCGACGCAATTCAGTAGATTTATTACTTAACCTTTTTTCTTCAGCTACTCCAGTTACTTTAACATTTCATCTCAGGATAACTTCAGATCTGGACTTGTTGAAACCATCCATTTGTGGAGAGCAGAGAAAGTAATGAGGGTAGTGATAGCTGTGGTAAAGAGACTTCTCAGAAGAGAAAGTGAGAATAAGAACCAATTGAAATCTCCTGCTTGAAGAATGTCTCAAACAGTTTCTTTCAAGTCGCTGTCGTCTCTCTTGGACTTAATATCATGAGCTGTAAAATATTCCTGTCTTGCTCTGGCATTTGATAAGTCACATCTATTCTCAGTAAGCACATCAGGTGAGAAAGAATAAAGTAAAGGTCATTAATAAGAACAATATGGGATGTGGATAAGAAAAAGTCAATATTGCAATAACGAAGCAAGATAAACAAATGTTAAAGAATGCATATTGGCTATAACTTAGAGTTTCTGTCTATCTGCTATTTGTCATGTTTTACACACCTGTGTTTGCAACATGTCCCTCCTGAATCCATAATGAATCCACAAAGATGTTGTTCTTTTAAATCACTAAATAAGCAAAAATGAATCTGAGGATGTTTGATGGCTATAGTTTGGGCTTCATCTGACTGGATCAAATAGTCTGAAAGCATGGCCATTTCTTCCACGCCTTCATCTAATAGATAAAGTAGACACATGCTGAGTGAGAAAGCATTTCTTGTTTCCGTGTCATAATTTCATTATTTTCTTCACAGTAAATTCAGACTTTCCTCATAGATAACAATTAAATTGTGATTTATTCTATTATTTCTCCTGAAGCCGCAGTCTCTATGTATCTGTTCAGCTGTACATTTTCTATACAGTTGATTTCAAACACTCTTTACTGATTGTTGACTTTGGTTATCCAACATGTATTGAACAAGTACCATTACCTACAATAGACATACTGTACTGACATCTTTAAATACATTCATTCATATACTAAGATCAGGGGTTTTCTGGAGCTTTAGCAAAATTCCTCGAACAAAAGCACGTTAAGTGTGACTCCCATTATTCTGAAGTGCCAATCTGTCTCAAATGTATTAATTTACCAAGACATTTCCTGTTATGACAAAGCAAAGCTGCTTAGTGTTGTGGTGATGCTATTGATGGATGTAATCTGTCCTCCAAACCACAAGTCAAAACCAACGATTCACCTTCGAAACTTTGCATAAACTATAAATGTGGATTACCCCTCAGGCTTAGATTTAGTGAGATGAAATTACAAAGCTCTTTATTGCATCTCTATGTTTTATGCACATCTGCTTAAATATAATACTGGGAAACCTTAATCTTTGAGCACATAACATAAATTATGTTATTTCTTTCTCACTAAAGTCTTTCTGTGCCAAATTTCTGTGGTACATTAGGAGCCCAATGATGTTGTATTTGAAATGCTGACCCCAGCTAAACCAGTACAAACAGCTTCAACGTGCCTGCCTGTCACTCAAGTGACACGCCCCTTAACTATGCATAACTCTTAGCCAACCCTTATGTCATTAAAAAACACAACCCTGTACAGTTTTACCGTTAAAGAAACAAGCTCTGGAGACCAAGTTCATCTTTTATACCAGGCTGTTAAAATGTTTAATTCTGTCAGACAAATGGGCATTTAATGTTGGTTCTAAAGGGGATTACTTGGCATTTAAGCCGGCTTGAGGCGGACAGCTAAGGAACTGCAGTCTTTTTGCAAGTCTGCATTGGCTTCATTTTTCAACACCACTAAGTTAATAAACCTGAAAACAGATATTCAAAATGTCAAATAATCAGTACTGTGTATTTTTCATTTAAAAAGGTGTGTTAAAAAAAAAAGAAGTTACAATTCTTTTTAGTTATGTTTCTTCTATTAAAATCTTGCAACCACTGTAAACGAATAACAAACATGAGCACCCATTGTCCCTTTTCCTCCATTCTTCAGTGACTTACCTTACAGGCTAGTGTTGAAATCTGTGTCACTAAATACACGCGCACAGGATGTTTTTAATTTGTATCAAGTAGCACAGTACAGCTCCAAGTGTGGACAACCTCCGGAGCTCAACCCTTGTACGCTTTCTCTCTCAGTCTGTGAGGAGACACAGTTCAACTTCATAAAAGTGCCACAGTGTTTGCCCTCACAGACAGTTTAGCTGGGTTACAGACACACTCTTGTCCCTGAGCCAGAGGTGGCCAGCCAGGCCAAACATCTCCTATTCCCTGCTAATGAAATCCTGAATAAACCCTCCCCTGCTCAGCTTGATCCCATACACACACACACACACACATACACACACACACACACACACACACACACACACACACGATTGCACAATTACAAACACACAAATACAGACACCCCCTCTCCAGGGTTCTGGTACACACACCCCTGCAGTCCCAGTAGTGGATTATCCTAGGAAAACCCTCCTTTTGTTGGGCCTCAGTCAAATTACTTTTCAGAGCTCTCATGCTTTTATCAAAGCTGTAACTATGTGTGTGCGTGTGTGTGCGGTTGTGCGTTTGGGTTTGCATGTTTAAGCAGTCCAAACACAGGCTGTTGCTGATTGCAGGGAGCACGTCCAGAGTGAACGGTCACTAATGACACACAAAAGTAGGCTGTTTATTTTGCCCCAATTTGTGTGTGTGACTGTGTGTGTGTGTGTGTGTGTGTGTGTGTGTGTGTGTGTGTGTGTGTGTGTGTTTCTGCGTGTTTGTATAAATGTGTGTGTGAGAAAGGGTTTGCATGCCTGCATCTACTCATATGCCAGCAATTTTCTAAAGATAGTAAAACACCATATCACCATGTCGTGTTGTCTGTTGGCCGGCTGTTCTGGTTTCTGTAACATTTGAACTGGACATTTATGCATAAACACCCAGATACATATAAACAACAACTTGGATAAAGTTTTACTTGTAGCCCTTCTGCTCTTGGAGCCCCACCCAGTTGGTCAAGAAATTGTAAAATTAGTTTCCTTTGTGGACAGCAAAGAAACTGAAACTTCCCTAATCCTTAAAAATAGTAGTTTTCATTTCCTACATGGAAGTAAATCTTAAAGCTAAGCTGAATAGCTTTTCATTTTTGTCTTTTTTTTATGCTACCTGTGGACCAAGTGGAACATCTTTTCTCCTTGCAGATCTTGTCCTGTACATGCTTGTGGAGTATTTCAAATCAAAATCCAGTTTATTATACGCCTAAATCGGACTAAAGAGGGACTATGCATTCTGCGCATGCTCCACATTTCCTGCGCAGGGCCTTGATCTGGAAGTCTAACAGCATGAATGCTTAGCATAGCAGAAGTCGCGTTGTCACCTGCCTTACGATATTGTGCATAGCATTTGTACCAAAAGTAAAGCGTATGTACAAAATGTAAAAAGCAGTGAAGTTGTACATGTTTTAACCGTTCAACAAACAACCAGTTTACCTTTCGCATCCTTGTTGTAAGTTAGGCCAACCATCAGAAGGTCCAATAGTAACTACCTGAATAGTCGCCTCATAGCTTAGCTGAGTCAGACGTACTTCTGTCAATAAATCGATTCTCCCATGCTCTTTCAGTACCAGAAGTGATTGTATGTAGACAACAAGTAAATACAAATTGTTACGTCTCTATCTTGGTTGACCAACTGCTGTGGTAGCAACTTGTCACTTACAGGTTGCGAGGCCCTAATGTAACGTTCTTTATTGTAATCTTTGCTTCAGGTGGGACCATACACAAAACTAACATCTCCCTGAATTGTAGAGAGATCAAAACTTAGGGCTAGTTTCCCATGTGGTTTCATAAAATCAGACATCTTTTAGCACCCAGTGTAGTCTCCCCTGCTGGCCAACAGAAAGAATGCAGGTTTTTTGCTCTCTGCACTGGCTTCACTTACGAAATCAGAGGCTATGTCTGCGTCTTCTATGCTTCAGTGAGAGCTCTATAATGACTGGAAGTGCTTGGTCACATTATTGTTTGGTGGATAATTGTTTTCAGAGGAACCAGCTCTCTGCCTGGGCCTCAGCCAGCTCAGTTGACTGGGCACAGATTGTTAAGCTACATGCGGCTTCTATTCATTCACACGACTGCTGGTCCTCAGAGACCACCAGTCTTTTTTTAAAGTCCTGCGAGAGTGTGTCTTGTGCACGTTTGTTTTGGTGTGTGCCTGCCCGTGTTTGTGTTACTAGTTGCCTGTTCAAGAGCGTGTACATTCGAGATGCGAGTATGTGCTTGTGCCCGAGACACACTGAGATGACTTAAAAGTGCCAAAGTAAGAGATAAACAGAGACGAACAACGAAGGAGGGGAAGTAAAGCCTGTGCATGTGTCCTTGTGCACCTGCGTGCGTGTGTGTCGAGGTTGCAAACTAGCTTTGTAGCTCTCAGTAAAGTGTTGATTTAAGTGGAAGTGGAGGGAGGAGATGGGATAAAAGGCCTGACTAGATTAGGCTGGCACACACTACTGAGGCGTGCTGTACTGCCTGGCCTTTCTGTGCACTATATACCGAGCGTGAGTGTGCTTCTGTGATTCTGAGGAAACTCGCTTGGTGTTTGTGTGTAAATTTGTTGGATGCACTAGCTCTGCTGATGATATTGGTGGAGTTGTGCAATAAAGCAGCAGATTAGTAGAGCCAAGTTAGCCACTGAGAACACTTGATGGTTCTTATATCTTCTTATGGCAATATACGTGTATGTTACTCAGTGAAGTGTCATTGTCGAAGGGAGGTATGGAGGCTTTTTAGTGCCATCCACAGCCCTGATAGTCCATACAGAATGTCCCAGATCTCTGTAAAGCAAACTGCAAATAGAATACCAACATTGAAGCTATTTTTTTTCCACATTCATTTCCTCTAATATACTTATAACCTCGCAGTTTCTGCCAGAAGAAGGCTGAATTACTGCTCCCCCACCCGGACACCCCGCTGTTTAAAGTCAAGCTAGTCTCCAACAATAACAGTTCATTGGCTTAGTCGTTTGCAGAACTGTCTCTCCACGTTAGCCTCTCTGTGTGTATGAGACTGACAGTCGGGGGTAAAAATAACATTTAAATTGGTTTTAAAAGCTTGAGGTGTGCCTGACTTTACTCAAACAGACAACTTAACAGCTTCAACAGTGGTAACACTGCTTGTAAAATTTGACAAGTCGCCTGGCCTCTCGTTTATTTCAAATATTGAATGTTTATTCCACTGCTGTTTAAGTCTGGTTTGAAGAGCAGCAGAGAAGCTCTCATATTGTTGGCAGGGTGTTTGTGCAGTACAGTTAAACAATCATTGGGCTTTTATTATTAACAAAACAGTGCTTAAAGCACAGCTGAATGAGTAGGAGTCCAGGGGCTGTCACATTTTGGCAACACAGAGGTGTTAACTGAAGCCACTGCAAAACAATTGTTCATAATAATAAAACATTTGTTGGCTTCTGGTCAGTGCTGCTTGAACTGCAACAGCACGCTGTCAGTTGTACTGAACTATCAAATGAGAGAGGCATTAGTCTACTACATGTGCTACAGCAACGATCTGCATATTTCATTGATTTCACCTCCTGTGTGAATGATTGAGAGACTGCGAGGCAAAATCTACATGTGCATGTGGGTTTTCATCGTTGTGTGCACAGGCTCAGGTGTCTGCACAGCGGATGTGTGCTTTTATAGGCTTACTTAATATGTGTGCACATGTGTCTGCATTCGTGGAAGCCACCTTGAAGTTCATTAAGATTCACTTTGTAAATGGAAAAGATGCTCTGTATGCAATATCGACAACAGGGCATCAATGCAGAAACCCAACAGGATATTAAGGGGACTTTCTTTTCAAACGTGACATTGTTCTTGGACTCTGCATATTTGTGGGTGTTGTGTGTTTGGATTGACCCATGACTCAAGGTGACTGACTCATTTCAACGCTATTTAAATTAGCCGGATTGCAGGATATTTCCAAACACTTCACAGCCCTAATATCCAGATTTCTTTATACTCAGCAGTTTTTCCTGTAAATCTTAATCGACAACTGTTCTCTACTATCTTATTTCTTCTTCCAGTTGGTATTACATTTATTCACAGATCTTTAATAAGCTTTGACATTGGTTGGCCTTTATTGCTTCGTTATTTCTTACAATGACATCTGTTGGAGTAGTTATTTGTTGTCATTTGATAAGTAATTAAGTCGTATAAGATGTGTGTTATTATCTACACTTTTACAGTTTTTATTGGTTAAATAAATGTCAAAGAAACTTAAAGTTTACCTGGAAATGCCATTTTTGTATCTTGTATAAAATTCACTTCTAATCTGCGTCAGTAGCAGGTTTGATTTTGAGTTTGTTTTACTTTTATTAGTTGATTAGGACAAGTCACTATGTCAACATCCAACTGGAGAAGTAACATATGCAAAAAATGTCTTATGTAGACTGTGATAACCAAAACACATGCATCCACACATGCACACTTAAATAGGGCGTACAATAAGTATTTGTATGTGATGAAATCATGTATACACATATGCACACTCTGCAGCTGTCAACTGCTGGATTAGATGCAGTGGAGGCTCTGAGTACAACAGGAGGAACATTCAGTGCACCGCTGTGACAGAAAACACTAACTGCCGCACTCTTACCAATACCAACCCCAGAATTATCCTCTCAGCAGAGGTCTCTCTCAGTCCTCGCTGTCGCTCCAAAGTAGAAATCAATGATGTGGGGGTCACTCAGACGGTGCGGCGGGAGACCCACCTGCATACAAGGCGCACAATGACTGAGGTGATTTTTTCATCTGTAGAAGATACGCAGAGAATGCAGATGCAGTCTGATGACAATGTTACCAGTCTGATGGTTTTGACTTTTTTTTTTTACCAGTTTCTCTTCCAATATTTCAAGAGTCAAGCGTTTTTTCTTAGGTTTTTTTTTAGAACTGCATGCTGAAACCACTAGTGCCACAATTTAACTTTTTCCAGAAGCAGCACGGTGGATTAGATACTAAGAAGAAGACAGAGGTGAAACTGCAACCAATCTTCTTATTGCACTGCAGTGAGTTGATCCAAAGGATTATTATTTAAAAAAAACCTCAATGTATTCCACTAATGGATATGTCTTGTTATGGGGAACTGTCACTGAGTAAACTGCTCAGAAACAAATCTCCTTCCATGGGAGGTTAAGATAAGTTGGGTACTTAAAAAATAAACTAGTACAGGAACGGACAGCTGATTATAACATCAAAACTCTGCTGCTTCTTCACACAAACATTCTTTAACAGACACATGGCTGTAGGCAAAGCAGGTTATTGTATCCTTTGGAGGCGGAACGCCCTTTTTTAAATAATGTATATTGCATAATGACATTGTGATCTCCAACACTAGAGCCTAAAGCTAACCTTGTATTTAAATTAACAAAAATATTCATGGTTTAGTTTTCAACATTAGTTCAAGTTGTCTATTTCCTCACTCCAGTGTGACATAAGCACTAAAATGGCTTGTTTTTCTAATCAGGGTGGAGACGGCCACGATGGTGTTGGTTACTGTGTGGAGGAGATATCTGGGGGATTGGACTTCCATCAAGGAACAAACAAAGAACACCAGAGTGAATGTTTGCACTGACATTTGCATTGTTGCACCTTTTTTATTATTTATTTTGACCCAAAGGAGTTAAATAGAATATATTAAAATAGAATGGAAAATACTTAATTGTCTAATTGTATATTGTAAAAGGAAGAAAATTATTTTATCTTGCGTGTGCAAATATCGGCTATTTAAAATACAAGACAAAACATTTACACAAGGTGGCACATTTTAAAAACATAAGACATGACATATACTTAATGAAAACAGACACAACAGAGCTACATTAAAAGAGGGCACAAGGTTCTTAATGGTTAATAATAATCTGTGCAGTGACAGAAAAAAAAAGGGAAAATAAAGTATGAATTTATTCACAGCACAGGAAGAGAGAAAATGGAGCCAGACAAGACATCAAGAAACCGTCACACACACTTCAAAACATAGAATCTGGACTTCCCAGCAGTCAATCACAGACAGGAAGTCCAGCTGAATTACAGATTGAGGGGCAAACCCAGACAGAAGGGAAACAGGACTGACAAAAGTGACGAAGAGAGAAAACAGAGACAAAGCAACAGAGGGAGACTCTTGCTTTCTTCCAAAGTACAGCCACAAGCTGTTGGTCGTAGGCTGCCAACCTAGCTCAACTTCCCAGCACTAGATAAGCTTAGCGTGTCTGAGTGTGTGTGTATGTGTGTGTGTATGTGTGTACGTTATTCATAACCATAGCCAAATCAAGATCCAGAGATTATCATGACTATTGGCACAGAAGAGGCGTTGAAGAGAGGGGAAAGGGAACGGAGTAGAAGGGGAAAAGGGGCTATATTCAGAAAATTGTAAGCAATGTAATACAAAGGCCATTTCAGGTTACAGAAACTGAACTAGTTTATATTCACTACACACTTACCTGTACGCACCAGCGTTTGTTTACGCACACGTTCCCAGCGGCTCCCTGTGTGTAACCCTCTCCTCCCTCTGTTTCTCTATCGCCGCTTTCTACCTCCCTCCCTCTCTCCCTTCCTCTTTTTACTTTCAAGGAAGGGTAATCCCTCTTGTAGCTAATGTGCTGTGACATTTCATGGTACAATAGGATTTGGGAGACGCTATGTATTCTCATTGTGCCGGGGTCTGGCTGATAACCTTGCTGTCTGGCTGATTTTGGACTGCAGCGACTCTTGGGCAAGCTTTTATCTCACTCTGGAAATCTAATTCTCAAGGTGGAAACGGAGTTAACAATAACACAAACTCTGAGGTGACATAGCTTGAATTATGGGTAAACCAAGGTGGCTGCAATCGGTCATACAACAAAAAATGCTGCTAATTAGATCAAAATGCAGCAAAAACTGTTGACAGCCAATCATATTAGTCTAAAGTATAATGGAGAGGTGGCTTTTGAATGTATACTGCTGCAGCAGTCTGTTTGTTGAGGGCATTGTATAGTATGGAACAATTGGATATGCATTAAAGAATTTAAAGGTGTTGCCTGCGGGACCTTTCAGAAGAGGACATTTTGCATAATTTCCAAGTTCTACCAAAAACAAACAAACGCTTAGCTTATTTTGTCACCTAAGGAGTGACCGTTTATTTTTTTCTGTTGTGGCTTTGCAGTGGTTGAAAAAGCAGCAGAATTATAACAGCGAAACAAGTCCAATATGAAGATGTTAAAACAACCTTTTTTGTGGACTCGTGGTGCAAAATCCCAGCATTTAAATGTTGTATTTCTTCTTCAGATGTCGTGGTACCTATAGCATGCAAGCTACTCTTAGCTACATCTTCTAGGATAATGATAACTTTTTTGGAACTTCATTACCTAAATGATCATCTTCATCTGAGGAGTAGAAGAGCGAGCATCTTAAAAAAATATCCTTCTTTCAGTTTTCATTTATTAACAAGGCAATACATGAACTAAACAACTGACTTATTAATAAAGAAGGTAAATATAGCTGGGGAGAATATATCAGTTTTCTATAAGGGCAGGGTGAATGCACATGAGATGGTGATTGAAACCGATAGCGGGGCTTCCCTTTGGATCAGCTGTGGGCCGCAGAGCTGATGTGTGAGGAGGGGATGTGGGGGCGGTATATGTGATCATCAACCTTCAGGCACAGATCTAATGTTACCAGAGTGCCTCCAGCCGCACAGCGCTAATGTCGGAGGGGGATAAATGTTTAACGCTAAGAAGGGCATTTATTGTGAATTATTTTCTGAGGTTGTCTGGACAAATCAGGATGTTTACCAGCGATAAATAAGACAACCAAGGGAAGATGCTGTCCAATTATTTTTCTCATGTTTTTAACTTAATATCCCATGATTGAGCACCCAATAAAAGGTCCTTTAGTTAGAGTCTTACACTGAACTGGAAGTCTCAGCACCTTACCTTGAGAGGCATTTTAAAAGGTTTACAAGCAGACAAACAGTGAGCTCAGTTTGCTTCATTTAACTGAACCAGGCTAGAGACCTATTTTCACAGAGAAGCACAAACTTGACACGTTTTTTTCTGTATCTGAAAAATGCATTCTGCACAGAGTGATATGATATGAAACACAGTTGCTAGACACACATTTCTTTGAACACTCAATTGCAAAACTGTTTCAAGTGATCTATTTTTCAAAGACTGAAAAGAGCATTCGCATTTTTCCCCTCTGATACCTGAGCAGATTTTAAATAACACGAGAGCTTTGAATAACTCATACAGGCGCAGAGAGGAATAGAATTAAAAAATGGCTCTCACTGTAGAAAAAAATAAGGACAAATTGTGTTTTCAATGCTACAACATGAAAACAGAGATTCCCCTTTTTTATTGTTTCCCTATTGTTCAAGCTGTAGCGAAGCCAAGCGTCCTGAAAAACAAATTTGTTTCAGAACCTGACAGTTTCTGCCAAGTCAAGCCTTAAATCATCAATGAATGACTCTAATCCAAGTCATGCTGAAGCCCCTGATGCTGCGCCATCTTCTCAGCTAAATGTAGATTACAACTGAAGTGTGCCGAGTGTTTATCTAGCTAACAACCGTGCAAGGGGACCCACGTCTTGTCGTCTTGATTTGGCGTTAAGATTTGTTTCGAGAGCGTGACAGCGAGCGTGAGACAGACTAAAGCGGAGAAGTGTCACGCCCAGATTCATGAGATGGGGGTTGGCAGGCCTGCGTTTGCTGTTTTAGCTGACTGTGAGATACCTGGAGGGAGCTTGGCTCTGCCGCTGTCGCCGCTGCTGCACTACAGCCAATTTAGCTAGAGCACAGCTGCTGCGAGGCTCCCTGAGGTGTGTGTGTATGTGTGTGCTTCAGGATTAAGCCACAGCACCAATTAAAGCCTCAGACTGGTTTTTAAAGGATAAATTATTAACAGCAGAAGTGACCTCTCTGGTGGCCTTTCCTCCCTCCTCTGCTATTCTCTTCTCCTCTCCTCTGCAGCCTCCATCTTTGTCGCTCTTTTCTCCGTTTATATTCTCAGCGATCCTTTTTTGTTTTACTATTTACCACATCATCTGTGTGTCTCTGGTACAATCTATAAAACATAACGGAGGGTTGTTTGTAATGTTAAGATATTTTTTCTGTCCTGTTTTCAAATTTAATTGTGAAAAATGTCCAGTTTCACATTCCCGTTGACATTCTGTCTCAAAACTTGCAACTTACCATCTAAAAGCAAAGAAACAATAGAATGGGAATGAAAGAAATATTTTATTTTTTTCTGTTTACCTCATTTCCTCTTCATAACATGCGTCTGTTTAGTGTGATAGTTCTGTTTCAAGATGTGTTTTCCCCTCAATGAATACTTGAGTGTATTTCTGCCTGCAGGATACAGCTGATTGTTGCTCTGCACAGCTGCATTCCCTTTTTTTCTCTCCCTGTGCTCAATAACAAAAGCATGTTAGCCAGTAATGGATACTTTTAACCTTTTCTAGGTAATTTGATCAGGCCTTTGAATCAATCCAGGCACACACACTGTCTGGGTAATGATTGACGAATACATTGTGTGCAGCCCTCACTGTTCAACCATTGCTTTTTTTTAAACGGGCACACCATGTCTGATTGTTTCTGATTCGATGGCTGGTTCAATACTGGATTCTGAATTATAAATGTGAGCTGCTATGTAGCATCTCTCACAGGGACAAAAGAGAGTTTGAAACGGTTTAGAGACCTTAATATTTCCAACACCTGGGTAACTTCATGCTGCCATTGAGAATTCCAGTAAGTGGAATTTCCTGTGGAAAATGATGCTACATCCTTTCACTAAATTATATTGGTCCAGTGGCTCGTCATAATCCGGATGCAATTTGTTTTGGCAGTTGACTCTATTAACACACTGTTGGAACTCAGTGCATGGAATATAAATTGTGCGTTCCATTGCAGACGTGGTGTGTGTACACCTTGGAGATGCATTTCTGAATAAAAGTCTCATTTTTAAATGATCAGGTCTGGGGCCGGCTCTAGGACATGAGCTGGGAGGTCGTGTCTGGAGCCCTAACATTTTGAATTTATTGCCTGCCATAATGCTAAATGTAAACTTACGGTCAGTTTGACAGCTTCACTGCTTATCTGAAATTCTACTCTGCTTGATTCACCGCTCTCTCTCTCTCTCTCTCTCTCTCTCTCTCTCTCTCTCACCGCTCAACCACACTGAGTATTGCTGGACACAAGCTACAGGGTGAAGGCATTGACTGTTTAAATGTCAGAAAAACACTGTAATGTCACACATTAGGTTCTCAACTGCTTATAAAGCATCAAGGTCGCCAATTTGCAGCCGACATGTTGATTTTCTGAAACCAGAAGTTACCATATTTGAGAAGAGGGTAATGCTGGGTGGGAGTGAAAGGAGTGTGGTGATGGCAGATGACAAGACATCAAAGCTAAACAGTCAACACCCCTGGCTAATTCATTAGCTGTTAAATGAGCTAGTTTATCTTTGTGTTTACCAAAGAATGTGATTCTATTTGTGGTTGTTGCTGACCACAGCTGTTTTTTTTACAGACAAAATAAGATCAGGTAGCTTGTGGATTGAAGCGGTATCGTCACTTAAAATAACTGCTCCATAGTAATCTCTCTACACCAAAAGCGAATGACAGTGCTGACTGCTAAACAGACAGATTAATGAAATAAACACCAAACAAGCTACAGTAATAAGCCAGGTGTGAGCAGCACAGTCTGCTATTTGCAGCCATAACAATTACAATACAACTTGACTCAATGGAAAAGCATTATTCCAGACCTCTTGGACAGCCAGTTAGAGCAAGGAACTACACACAAGCCATATTGTTTGGATTTAAATAAATCTCTGACTGAATTGGCTGTGCTAATATCTAACAGGCATGGGCTTTGGGATTCAAAAAGCCAGCCTCCAGTGGACACTCAAGGAACTACAGCTTTTTTTCCACTTCCAAATTGTCTTTAATTTTCTAGAGCGACAAAAAAAATAATAATTTGGTCTGATTCGTTATTGTCCTCATGGGCACACACTGTCCGGGTGTGATTTTTTTTTTTTAACATCCATTTTGATTTTATGGCGACCCGAATTACGGGCAGGCACGGTGTAGCTGTTTGCCAAGAGGCCTGTCGTTAGGTTGTCTGAAAGTTAGGCTAAGACAGGTTTGCCAGCATGGCAGCTGCCGCCGATGAGCCTCCAGAGCCCCCTGTTGTAACATATGGGTGACGTCATTCAGGCTTCGTCCATTAATATTTACAGTTTATGATTTTTCGACACCAGAAATTACCACTTGAGGAAGAGGGAAACGAAACATGGCGTTCAGGTTTAGGTGAAAAAAAGTAAAATGCAGTCTATTCTGATCGTTCAAACAGGAAAGGAAGGGTAAGAAGTTGGACTCTGTAACTTCTCATTAACCAATGATTTATGATGTGAATTGTAGTCAAAATTCCTTTAATTATAGATGCTGGGTCTTTCATTAGAAGGAAAACTCATCATCTGATCACAGCATACCTTGACTTAACCTCACTAAAACCTCATCTTGCCTTTCGCTTCAAAATGGATAGAGCTGGCCCTATTTAGGTCCAACTTGTTCCATATGTGTCTGATTCTTTACTTTGTTTCTCTAGTCTGGTTTCAATTGTTCAGAATCTCTTTCAGCATATTAGTCTTGCATATTTCCATTTTATCATCCACCTAAAAAATAAAAAACCCTAATGATCTGACTGCTCTCTACCTTTGTTACGATGCCCTATTATGGATTTTCCCTCTAGATATCTGCAGGTCATCATCTGATCTCAGTCAGCGGGCTTGGATTCCGCTCAATATGTTCTTACACTCTGATCTCTTCCTCCATCCCTCCCTCTTTCCCTCCACCTCTCCCTCTTCATCTCTCTATCCCTGAATATTTTCTCCGCTCAGATTTGATGAGGGGAATTTAATTAGAGCAGAGACAGAAACAAGAAGAAACGGACAGCAGTAAGAGGAGGCAGGGAAGCAGAGTAATAATAAATGGTCAGTGACCCTGAGAGCAGACAAGGTAAAGATGAGTGTGTTTAAATCAAACCCAGTCGATGTGAAGGAAGAAGCGTTTTGAACCTTGGTAAAGCTCAAGATGAGACTGTATAGATGTAGTGGTGTATTGGTGCTAAAATGTCACTTCATCTCCTACTGACATTACTAATAAACCCTGAAGTATCCAAGCAGCGTCACATGAGTTGAATAATCTTTGAGCAGATGCCTCCTGCACCATCACATGTCTTACAATTTGACATTCTGTATGCTACCATAGTTCAGAGAGATGACCTTAAACAGGAGATCTTATTGCAATGATTTCATTTCACTTCCACTTGCATAGATTCTCTGGAGAAGAACACATTAAACCTCTGAAATGTTTGTCAGTACAGCTTTATTATGAAGAGTTTCATCACACATCCTACAATTGTAGGAGAATTAATGTATTTTTGAACATTTTCAAAGCTAAGCTAAAAAGGTTTCAAGATGTGAACAAGAGAACCTATACCACTCACAAAAGATAAGGGGTTCATAGTTCATTCTTTACGGTATTATGTATACCGTAAAGACCGCAAAGCAGGGCTTGTATATTGTGCACTCCCTGTTCTGTTTTTTTTGTGTGCCAAAGTTAACTCATGACTTTATAAGTCAATTTTGCCAAGTCAGCTAATAAGTCACACTTTTTCTTGAATTTGATGCATCTTTATAGCCCCAGTATGGCAATAACTATTGGTTATTTGACAGTTCTACCAGGTGTACCAATTTAATCTGCACAGCATGCCTACATACCAAATTGAGATTTTAATTACCAGTATTATTTCTGTTAAAAGTGTTAACTCGACCTTTGTAAACACATAAGCATGTAGTTGTTAGTGTTACTCTTAAAGCGCAGCAGTGCTGTACCAAGGACAGCCTCAGAGGCTGCTTGTTTGGTTGAATACTATGGTGATACTTTCAATGGCATTTTTTCATATCCCAAAATTTGGATCCCTTAGTGTACCAAATGTTTTTTGCACATGCATGTGTAAGCACTTAAGCATGCACCATAGCTGTTTCCATTGAGATATGTGTCAATTGTTCCAGCTCTGAGCGCACATACTAAGAGGACTTTTCAACACCATTCACACCAGTAACGATATATTTATTAAAGGAACTAAAGGAGTTAGCATCAGAATATCTTTATGTAAGTCTTTTCCTTCAGTCGGACATAAATCTACATACTGAAAGGATCCGTCAAGGCATTTGCTTTTGACCCATTGGCTATCTTCAACCCTGACAGTGACATGTTGATTGATTGGCACACATACAGACGTATCAGTGTTCAACTAGTTGTGTGGTGCTTTATTTTTGTTTTTATATTGGGTCAGGTTATATTGAGCAGGACAGAATGTCAAAGAAATTAAAATGTTGGTGTGGTAATTAATGTTGACAACTATTCATTTCGTTTTTACAGATGTTTGTTGGGACTCTGGACATCCAGCTTAAGAAGTGTATTCAATATACTGTAGACTCCTGGGGTTCTTTATACTCAGAAGTTTAATCAAGTCACAAATTAAAGGAGTTGAAAGGAAATGGTTTGTTGCATTATGTTGGTGAACTTTTAGCATTTTCTTTTATCTGTGTGTGCACGCTCTAAGGGTGAACTCACACTAGCAAAGTTGTCCCGTATCGTGCTTAAGCATGATTGCCCCCTCCCCCCCCCATTCCCCCGCTTGCCTGCACTCACACTGCTCCAGGACTAACCGGGCCTGAGCACGGTTACCTCTTGTACACTTTATTATGAAGTGAACTAAACTTAGTTTACAAGACAGGCGGACTCGAGAGAAAAAAAAAGGGACGGGCTGTCGGGTCCGCGCCTGCACATTAGAGAACAACACAGAGAACAAGATAGCTATTTCACTGACTTTGTGACTTATTTTGAGTCATTTTAGTCAGATACATCCAGAACACTCCCGGATTTCTTTATAATGAAGGCTGTCAACGTTGTGTACCCGTGCTTGTGTTTGTGCATTAACTGTACCATGCCGAAGCACACCTCTTCCAAGCGTGCCAGGGCCAAGGAAGTGAACTGTGCTTGAGCACGGTACGGAGCACTCACACTAGTCAAACAAACTGGACTTTAGGGGTGAAGTGTGCTTGGGAATGGTACGGATTGCCTAGTGTGAGTGTGACCTACGGTACCTCATTGAAGCTGTTATGCTTTAATTATTATATATAATTTTCCAAAGATTCATTTTTTGGCATTTTGCCTTTAATTAGACAGGACGTTGGATAGAGTCGGAAATCTGGAGTGAGAGTGGTGAATGACAGGAGGAGTGAAAGGAGCTACAGGTTGTACTCAAACCTGAGTTGCCCGTCTGAAGGACTATAGCCTCCATACATGCAGATGTAACAGCTAGGCCATCATCGCCCCGCTATGCTTTATTTCAAGTTGTTTATCTTGGTTCTCAAAATATTTGAAGAGTTATATTATCAGACTCGAGGTAATATAGACTGACAGTGACCCAACTGTTTCTTTTCATAACTTCCACCTCTGCAACAGACTTTCGCCACACAGAATCTATTCCCCTGCACCTGATGTTATTGCTTTGCTGTCTGCTCCAGTAATGTGATGCCTTTCCAATTTCTGTAGCCTTCTATGCAGACGTAATAAACTGTATGTCATGACCTGCGATGTTTCTACACTTATACAGACAGTCTAATTGATTCACTAATGAGAGTGTCCCCCTCCCAGACACACATACCTGCCAATTTCTATCTTTACAGTGTCTTATTGTTGCTGTGAGAAAACAAACCCAACTCGCACGTGTTCATGCACCCACACAAACGCCATCTCCGATCTTTTTAGCTCCTCATTGTTGCCAAGCAGAAACATTATTCTGTCTGCACACTTATTCTATAGTCTCTATTCTTTGACCTGGTGCTATATAAGCGTTCTGTCTTATTCTCATGCCATCTTATTCTGATGGTAATTTGACTGCCTGAAAGGACTGGCAGAGGATTGTTCCAGTCTCATTGAACAAAATACGGTAAAAAGTCATTCCTGGGATTAAAAAAAAAAAAGCTTGCCGGTGGATTTCCAGGGCTCTGTTGTTGTCTCCGCATTTGCCCGTCGGCCCCCTGTTCATATGCTAATGAGCCAGAGCTTGATTGTTTCCTCATATTTTAATCATCTGCACAGTATAGTAGGGGAGGGGTGGCGGGCAGATAGGAGGCATGTGAGCATGAGGAGGGGAAGATGAGATGGACCGGCAGAAGTAGCTAGAGCAAATAAAGAGTGGAGAGCAGGGGGGGAGTTGAAGACAGAAGACAAGGAGAAACTATATAGATGAAAAGCAAAATGTTTGACTGGAATAGTGCAGAGGTGAGGGACATGAATTACAGCAGGATATTATTAATATGCAAGGAAGGAGAAGAGTAGAAGCGCTGCTGGATGATAATCAGCAGGTAGGAATATCCAGTTCACCTTATAAGGAGAAATCAGTCATTAGCAGTGACAAAGAGCTGAAGCTGCTGCAGTTAATACCCTGCAATATTTAACATTGTTCATCGAAAACTTTGAGGACACCGCCAAAGAACAATAAAACCTCCCCTTCGTATATAGAACTGTATAAAAATATATCCTGATCCCCGTACCTGCTGCCTCTCACGCATACTGCAGGATGGGAACACTGACCAAAGGGCAACGAGAGGAGGAGCGAGAAAGACTTTCTTGAATAAACTAACGTTTCATTTGCATAAATATACATAATAAAAGAGCTTTGTGCAAAGCTCCTCTTCAATATGCATGTTTTTTCCCTCTTTTTGTAACTTGCATGCTAGAGGTCATGCAATTAAGACGGGAGAATGTAACATTTTTATTTTTTATGTTTTGGAAACATACTCACAGAGGAGGAGGTGGGTTTTGAAGTATAATCCAGTGGAATGATTTGTTTGGACGTCAATCAGGAAAGAGAGTTCAGGGTCATCTGCTTTAATGTAGTTCTATTTTTTAGTTGCTATGATTGTTGCTGACGACAATACACCAATAGCTTTAGAGAGGACTCAAATCTGGGCATGTGCATAGTACGCACAGTATGTTCAACATGAGAAATGAGCATGGACAGACTTAATCATCTTAATAGTGTTAGGAAAAGGAAGCAAAAAACCCTACTTGGTCATAATGGCAGCAAGGTCATTGTAACTGGTTAAGTTGAATTTATGTTCTGCTTTTGGCAGAGATATTTCGGTTATGCATGGACTTTGGCTTTTACTGATGCTCTTTTTTTGAGCACTCTCTTGGCCAGGTATATCTTGCACATACCTGGAATTTATTGGCTTCTTTATTCAACGAGTAGCAGCATATTTTCTTCCACTTACAGCTCTATATAACAGAGCAGGAAAATGTCCTGTCTTTTAAAGTGTACTCCTTGATGTCAATATTGGACAAAACCCTAGATATTGATGGATAATATATCCTTTATAATATATAATCGTCAAATATTGACAGGCACTGGCATGTGCACAGCTACTGTCAACGCACCCAAGAAAATATTTCAGCCTTGGACCTACTTGTTGAGAGGTTATGGTGCAAATATTTGAGCCACTTCCAACTACAGTGACATAGCATTTTTTTAAAGTGTTGTTTAAAAAATACTTTTCACATAATGGTCAAATTTACCAGACAAGGTTGATGTAACACATCCAGAGCCTTGACACAGTTTGACATGAACCCACTTGGCATTTGACTGCACTCCAACCCAATATTGAACTGCACAGTATGAACTGTACTGACATCTTTATGGAATTCAGGCAGTAGAATTGCAATATGTTAACCAATAAACACACACATACAGAAAGTACCAAATCCACACGGTTGTTGCAAAAGCTTGTGTCAGTAGATTTTCTATATTTCCCCCTAACACTCACACACAGCCTTGACCCCGAGATCAATAGCTGTGTCGCCAGATGCAGATTCAAATCAATCTCCAGTTAAACAGCTTGCCTGTAAACTATCACATTGACTGCACCTCCCATCCCTCTCTCTCTGACCTCCTGAAAAACACAGCCACAGGAAATATCTGGGAGTTCAGCGACTTACCCAACAGACTCTCCATCACCTCCTTATCTCCCAGTTGGTCGGTCAGCACCAAACCCGAGCTCCATGTCCTCCCGGGGATGTTTGTGCAACTTGTTTATGACAGCTCAAGTGCTGTTGATGCCGTTGTATCTGAAGCTATCAAGAGAGATAGAGCGGTACCAAGGGCTGGAACACTGCGTTCTGCAGGGAAGAGAACTGGGCGACCTGATGTTCTGAGAAGCAGGAGGGAAACAGGGAAGAGTTGTTTGGGGAAGGAGAGTGAGAGAGGGATGAGATGGGGAGAGGAATTAAGGGGAAAGGTGAAATAAACAAGAAGTCTGGAGAAGATGAAAGTGTAAGCACATGAGAACTGCAATGGCGGAGAGGGGAACTGTTTCATTTAACATACCTGTTCTAAAATGCAGGAACAAAGACTTCATTTTAGGAAGAGGAAAAAATAAAAAGTTTAAATTATTTAAAAATAGGGATATAAAAACAACAACATTTCAACCCCAAATATTTAATGCAGTTGTACATGTTTAAAATGTAGTTACATATATTTCTGTTAAAAATGTTAAATTGAATTTTACAAGCCGTCTTGTGGTTTCAGGTCGCTCTACTTTCTTGATGAAAAATTAAATACATCATGCTGATTTTATTCCAAAAGGTCAACGTTCTGAATTTCTTAATTGTACGCTGATCTTTTTCCACGCGGATTGACCTTGCAACTTTTCAAAGTCTGGGCTGATGAAACTAGCAGACACCCTGGTAAAACATGATATCAAATTATTTCAGCCTAAAAAAAACTGAGAGTCTGCAGGTCCTGACAAACTTAAACTGCCTTGAGTTGCAATAATTGTGGCTGAATTTGCTCCAGGGTGTAGTTTCATCTAGCATTACACTTGTAAAATGTAGTAGTTGCTGTGGTGTGTTTTTTATGTCCAGCGAAAAATAATAACAAAGAGGGATATTTGACATGTATTTTTTACTGCTAATTTTTACAGCTATGTTATTGAAAATGGCATGAGAAAAGGTCTTGAAAGGTCTTATATTTAACTTAATGGAACTAGCAGACGCTGTTATGACTACGTTAACTCTCAGAGATTTGATTACGGGTGCACTCCATGCAAGGAAAAATGAATTTTCTGGATTTCTGACATTCTAATTGAATTTGACTTTGAAATGATTTTTATTAAATAACGTTAAGGTGTAATTTAACCAGACATAGCATTTACTCTCTAGACTAATCACAGGATTTACCTTCAGCCTACACATTCCTCAGCTTGACACTGAAGTCTGTGGGTATATTGATGTCACTAGACCTGTCTTCAAGATGTTGATTTATACGTGTACAGTACACATCAATGACAGAACTTGCTTCAGTCTCGCCTGCTCTGCCATTTTTAATTCTTAGTTAGAGTTTTCTTTTGCTTTGTGTTCATCTTTAAACATTTGGGCCACATCTTCCAGTCAAGAAAAGAGTCTGGAAATGACAGTCAAGCTATTTTTGTAAATTCCTGAAAAAGATACTTTGTTGTTTTTTCAAGGTTTCTGACAGCAGCACGAGCCAAGGCTTAATTTAGCTTCTTGTGTAATCTCTGAGCAGGGACGCTATATCGGCTATGTTTCCATTCCAATGTGTTCATAAGCTCTTCCTTAAACCCTTCCTCTGCTGTGTTTAGAGGCACACGGAGTAAGACAGAGAATCTCAGTGCTGGACCCAAAAATAGATTGCGTTCTTTCCGTGTTTCTGTGTTTCAGGAAGCATCAGAAGAGGCCGGAACAGCCCGCTCGGTCATGTCCCTTCCTCTCTACCCCCCCTAACCCTTTGACACTCACTTCTCTTCATCGGCCATTCTTCTTTCACTGTCTTTCTATTCTTTTATCTATCGCCTGCTCTGTCACTGTCTGTCTCCCATATCTTTATCCCTTTCTTCCTACCTTTCACCGAAAGTTCACCCCTCACTGGGACTGTGCAACTTCTCTTCCACAACTCTCCCTCCTTTCTACCTTCACTTAGTGAGTTTTTCCATCCCTGTATCTGTAATGGACTCTGAATACAGCTCTGTAATGTCTCACACCCACACAACTGTGAAACATTGTGTTGAATCATATTCAATTTTCTCTCAGGGGCATTTTGCCAGATACAAGCCACGGTTAAAAGTATAGAACAGCTATAGCGCAAACAATGTTTCTTTCTTACACTTGATGTGTGCCTTTTTGTCTGTCTTTTATCTCTGTGTTACTCAGATGAAGATCAATGTGCACAGATACAACAACAACACACTGCACACAGAGACTCAGTATGCAGTACCGAAAATCACTTTTGCTGAAAATAGCAGAGGAAACCTGACCTTAGCAAGGTCACTCCGCTTTACCGGAACTCAGGAAAGAGCTGAGCTGTGGTTGTGTGTGTGTGTGTGTGTGTGTGTGTGTGTGTGTGTGTGTGTGTGTGTGTGTGTGTGTGTGTGTGTGTGTGTGTGTGCGTGTGCGTGTGCGTGTGCGTGTGATTGTGTGTGTGTGTGATTGTGTGTGTGTGTGTGTGGGGGGGGGGGGGGGGGGGGTCATATGAAGCCCATTTTCAGAGCTTTCCAGGATCGACTCATTGTTTGGAGGGTAAAAAATTCTATAGGGACAAAAAGGGCTTTCTATAGACTGTATGTTCAAGTGTAAATGCATGTTAGTATAGTTTTAGACATCAGACTGTGTATTATGTTTAGTAGAATTTTCTTAGCCAGCTATGCAACCAATATTTCAAGCAGTTATTCTACAAGTCACTGCAGGTTTATGAGATTTATTTAAATATTTTGTAAACCATATACAGTTTGGGCCATCACAAAGGTGTTTTAGCACTCTTAACACTTTGCATTCACATACATACAAAACCTCATAATATGATTTTAGCATGCCAATGGAGGTGGTGCACTGAGGTTATAGGACTCGTAGCCCTGGTTGAAGGGCTGCGAGTCCTCTCCCCACCCCAAAAAAAACTTAGTGCAGCAAACACTATGCACAGTCTTTGCCACTACCACTCTACTTGATCCTGATCTTGTCTGGACACTTTCTGCTGACTACTGTAACTTAACACATGAAGAGCTTGTACTTCACTGTGCCTGCTGTACATTCTTGATTTTATATTTACACAAAGGAGAGACTCTTATACAAACAGACCTACTATAAAAAGGAACACTAGACTGTATCATACGTGTAAGTCACCCAGTAAGCCACATTTCTTAAAGGGAAACACTTGACAGATATTTTTTTAAGACTTACAAAGTACAACTGTATTAAATAAGACTCTCTCTTTTACTAAATGTGCTGGTTGACTAGAGCAGCTCTAATGTGTACTAAACCAGTCCTGGATAGAGTACTGGATGGCTGGAAAGTGAAGCCAGCATTTACAGAATGAGAGATGGATGGTAGATGGTGGAGTGAATGTCCAAACTATCAGCATTTTGAAAGGGAAAGTTTCAGCAAAGTAAGGCTTGTTTGAAAGATTGTGAATTCCAGCCTTTGACAATTTGACAGTATTGACCTTTGAAGGAACGACATAAAAAAACTAGTGAAGGGAACTATTAGGGCTTATTAACTGTGTTGCGCCATCATCTTAAAATCCTCTGTTGGAGGGAAAAATTCAGCAAAAAGTATTTTTTTTTAGAGTTGATCCAGCTATAATTAACTTATTAACTGACAGCAAGCTTTCTGTTTTTTGTACTCATAACAATCTCATGGTAAAAAACACAAGATCAGCAAATGGCACACTTGAGAGAAAACAGAGCAGCTCAGAGAACTAAAGTGACTGACCGGGGAGGTTCCTCGTTAGCTAACCTATTAGCGGTTGGCTCGTCAGTTAAGTAGAACGAGGTTCTTTTAAAAAACAAAGCTATTTAATATTTGTCGGAGTCAAACATGATATCAACATGACGAATGTAAGAAACATAACATTTTATGTATACATGTAAGGCGTATAATCAACCAGAACAGCTTCAATACAACTTGGCATAGATGTTACACGTCTTTGTGATCATCTAACCCCTAACCCATGAAAATATTTAGCTTTAAGGTCAATAATATGCAAACATATTCTATGTATGCCCTTAAGCAGCCAACAGACCTATTTGACTTGTTTTGTTGTTTTCTGTTATTGTTGCATCTTTGTTTGTTGCAATATAAAGTATTCATAGCTTTGCTTTATACATTTTATACAGTGTCTAGAAAATAAGAAACTTGAATTGTATTCTTCGGTTTGGAGCTGTCTTTGCGATTCTCTGCCTACTCAGAGATATGCTCATCAGGTAGTCAGCAGCATTCGCATATATGACACCTTGCAGAACTGTTTCAGGATTTTCTTCTGTTCACAGGCTCAGGCGTGCATACAAATCTACAAACAACACGTTAACTGTGTTTACTTTGTGTGACAGTTTGTGTCGCTGCCTCTGAGCCTTTCTCCCACTGCGAGAGCTGCTCCACTGTACTAAGTGTGTCAACAATACCAGCAGAGAGGCAGCCTTCAGTCCACACACTCCAAGTGCACAGTAATCCTTAAAAGAGACAGACTGGGAGAAAGAGAGGGAGAAGAGAGAGGAGGGGAGGGAGAATAATAGAGCAAGAATGTGGGAAGTGGAGGGATAGAGGTGAAAAGAGCGAGAGATTGAGCGATGGAGGAGTCGAATTTGACAGTGAGCGAGAGGGGGAAGTGAGGAGAAAGCGTGGTTGCCAAAGAGAGACAGAGATTTTAATGTTTCAAAGGGTTTCCCTATCACAGTGTCTGACACGTTACATACACAGCTCACTATCAGCCCGACCCTGACAGCTGCACAAATTGGCTGAAAGAGGTTTCCTGGGCCAGGCCTTTGATCAGGTGTGTGCATGGATGTGTGTGTGTGTGTGTGTGTGTGTGTGTGTGTGTGTGTGTGTGTGTTTTGTGTATGTGCATACCTGGGCATCTGAGTGTGTTTGTGTGCGTGTCAGAGAGTGAAGAAAGGCTGTTTTCTGCTCCGAATCATGATGGCATGAGATGAACGCACATGGATAATGTTAACAGCGTGTGCGTGAATAAATACTGCCGGTCTGTATATTTTTTTGTGTGTGTTCATTGGATGTGCTTGATGCTTAGCATGCCATGTACAAGTCAACACAGTTGGTTTTCTAGAGGAGTCTAGATTTTTATGATTGACTCATTTTTTCTCTGTTGTAATTAGAGCTGTTATCACAATAAAAAATGTTATCACACTAGTTGATATCGATAATTATCCAAATAAATGTCAAATCATTATTTCTTTCAAATTTAAAGGCAGATTTTTGCTCCTCAATGAAAGTTGAAGAAACCAGATGGTGAATTGTGGTTTAACATTATTTATTATTAGAACATGACAGACTGTACTTGAACAGAGGAACATTTCACAATCATAAACCCAGTGCACGGTGCTGGAAAATGATGATATGACAGTTTGCTGCTGGGCAGTAACACTTACTGTCCCGCTGCTTACTGAGGGTCCACTAACACTCGTTTGGGACGACTGGTCATTTCTTTCCTTCACTGGTCTAACAGGTCATATTGTTTCAAACGTTGGAAAAGGTTTGTGTTGTTGCTCGTTTTAGTCTCACATGACTTCTGGTGTAATTATAGGTTAAAATCTATCAAACATTTGTTATATTTATATTAAGAAACATCCTCGCGATAATTCATTATATTGCGATAATTATCGTTATCATTTTATTGCCCAGGCAAAACCTATTTATTACTATACTATACTGTGACTTTAGAATACAATTCGACAGTATGAGACTGACGTTTGTTGTTTCACTTAATACAGTTTTAGGAAAGTGCTGTTTTTTACACAGTGTGGGGTAATCACCTACAGAGCTGCCAGCAGGTTGATGTGTTTTAGAGCAAGGCAGCACTTCGTAACTATTAGCATTGGAGTAACCTGGCAGGAATCAGAACGAAACTCTGGAAAGTGATCATGTCAGTAACTTTCTGACCCTTCACGGAGCAGTTTGTTTGTCTAGGTTTACAGCTACAGACTCAGCAGATAGTAACGTTGTGTGTTGCAATACATTTATTTAACACCGTGATGATACATTTTCCATTGATTTGTGAATCACATGCGGCCCGAACCATTGATGCTGATCCGTAGGGATCAGGGATTAGCTGTGATCAGTTTCACCACTAACTACGTTGTTATGTTGAGCTATCTGATGTGCCCTCTAGAGGTGACCTCGAGTAAAAAGGGCAAAGTCATGTATGTGAACAATTATGTTCATAACGCAGCAGGTTGTGTATTTAAATGAAAGGTTAAGAAGAAAAATTGAAGATGCCAAGATGTTGTCCTCACTTATCGTATTATGTCTAATATTAGTCCTATCCAAATCCAACAATTTACAATATAGAATGACTAGAAATGCTAACACAAAGTTTCGCAGTTTTAATTTATTTATTGCCCTTATCATTCATTGTTGATCAAAATGGTTGCTTATTTCTTTCTTTTCTTAATTTAAATATTCATTCCTTTTTTTTGTAATTACATCTGTTTTAGCTCCTAAAATGTGCATGTACACCTCTATTTCATCATGTAATTGTTGAAAAAAAATAAATAAATAAGAAAAGGGAGATGTTTTGGGGGAAAATACCTCAATGCGCTTGTACGGGTTTTAGGAGACACTTCCAATGTAGAACAGTATTTGTCATAGCCGGTATTATGAAGTATTATCAAGTGTAGCCTTTTTTTATCTCTGTACTTTGTCATGTTTTTATTGAAGTGTGTGGGCTCATTCTGAGCTGTTAGTGTTAGGCACTCGCCTGTAAATGACACTACTCCACAGGCACTGCTCCTTTTACTGCTACATGTCTGCTGTGTATGTGCTGAATCCTGTTAGCACAGTCTCGCTCAGCTGTCAGTGTGGTTGCATGCGTGTGTGTTTCTGTATGTGTGTGTCAGGAATTGTCTGCCAGTGGAGGGAAGTACAGGTAATGGATTAATATCAGAGCTGGCTGCGGCTCCGCATTGCTGTGTGGTGACAACCTGTCATTATCACAAACACTGGCTCCAAAGCACAAGCTCACACACGCTTTCTAGTATTTGTGTACACACATGCACAAACATCGGCTAAATACAGTATACATCCAAGCACATACGCTACCTCTCTCACCTGTCTGTCGCCCTCTCTCTCTCTCTCTCTCTCTCTCTCTCTCTCTCTCTCTCACCCTCTCTCCGTTCATTGTGGAACACAGTGAGAGAGGCCTGTGATCATCTCAAACTGCAGTAGGGTCTTGAACTTGTTCCAATCAGTTCCCTGCAGCGGGACCGATGCTGAGACCAGATTTCTTTGTTGCTGTTTTGCTCCAAACATCAAGATAGCAGACAGTGTTTTGAACACTGCCATCTGGCTTGTTTACTTCCTCCAAACTTAACCTAATAGTTTGTCAGTAAGGCAGCATGCAGGCAGGGTTTGGTTTGCTCTCTGAAACCCATCGGCTCCAAACCCTCATTAATCCTCACACTGCCTTTCCTCCCTGCCAGAAATGGTCATCTTATTAAGTCATTAAGTCAGCATTGAGCTGTGTAATTGGACAGCGCAGGCTGAAAGGAAACGTTTGGGTAAGTTAGGGGAAATAACTGGCCATGGCATGGATTAAACATTAAATGGCCTGCTTTGTGCACCAACAGCGAGGCTCTTCACAGAAACGTCTTAAAGTGCAGCTTTATGACCCTCACAGTGAAGTGTGGTTTAAGATATACAGTAGATGGCAGTAGGAAGATCACTGGTATTAAGAAAATGTAACTTAATACCAGATCTCTAAATGCACAACATACTGCAGGTCACTGCAGTCTGCAACCCAAGCTCATGCGCACACACTTTGTGTATACGCATTGAAGGATGGGGTTGGGTTTTTTATCGTGACTAGCTGCTCTTGCACTCACTCAAGTTAGGAAGCTTTGTTATAAAGGTGTACATGTATAACATCTGTCAACACAATAAACTGGTAAAAATTGTCCCCTCCCTATCCAGCTCGTCATCTGCATGTGGACAGATTTGATCTCTGTCAGGATGAGAGTGCACAGCGCAGCAGGACAACTCATCTCCACAATCAGATGCAAAATAAGAGCAAACTGCTTCCCAAAATCCCCAAATTCTCCAAAAGGACATGTGTGAATGATTAGATTAGTTCAGCTTAGTACTGCATACCCTCTGCCATCAGTGTAAGATGTGTTTGTGAATGGGTGTACATGTAAATCTGATGCAGCTCAGCTAGTTATTGCTGTTGATAGAAGCACCTGCAATAACACCTGAAAGCCTGATTGATCATAATGTGCACTAATTACACATATCCTGCTTCCTTGATTTAGTGTGCTTCCCGTATATTAAGATGTTATTGTGGGTACTTGATGCGGAAGACATTATTTGAGATGATGATGTGAGTTTGCTCCAAAGAACATGTTTATTGACGGGTATGTATGAGGGGTAGGAACTTTTAAAATAAGGGTTTTTTTGCATCATGTGATCAGGAGAGGTGAAAAGATGTATTGTTCATGTTGTGACCTCAAGTGACCTTTTACTTTCCTTTTCTCTCCTGTCCCTGCAGCAGTCCTATGCTCCTCCCCCTCCGCCGATGGCTCCGCCCAGCCCTGGCACCACTGGAGGAGGAGGTGGTGGTGGAGGAGGAGGTCATGGAGGAGGGTTCATGGAGCAGCTTAGTAAGACCAACCTGTATATCAGAGGCCTGCCGCCTGCCACAACAGACCAGGACCTCATCAAACTCTGCCAGCCGTAAGTTCTACCCTTTTGCTTTTTACAACTCAGTCTGACTCTGCGCTCACTCTGCAGATGCATCCTTCAGTGTACAGCTAAGCTCAGTTTTGCTGCAGCTCTGTTCATCTCTCAGCTTGTTGTAATTAGTTTTGCGTGAGTCCAACAGCAGTGTATAATGAGCATCAACAGTTTGCTCTTGACCTCTGTGTTCCTCCCTTGTGCTTCCTCAGAGGAAAAAACACAACCCAGCTGGGCCCAACCCATCCGCTCCCTTCTGGACCGGGTCATCTACGCACATGTGCTGCACAGGGACAGACACACACATCTTTTTGTAAATCAGAATACGCAGTCCTTTAATCTTTAACAAATATGACCACGGTTTGAGCTCATTCTTGTTAAAAATCATGGCAATAATTTACAGCATTGACTGTCATTTCACAAATTGATTGTAGTATAGAACATGATGCTGAATATAAATGTAATTGCATTGTGTTTATTGTTGTTAAGGAAAACCTGTAGAGTTTTAAATGAGATGATGTGACAATCCCCCTAAACATTTAAGTAACACTTTAATGAACGATTGGTTTGGAAGCTGATGAAGGAATGAGTGTGCTTCTGGTGTTTGTTTTAACCAACAGTGAAACAAGTGACTTAGACCAGTTTGTTTTCTTCTGGTAAAACATCATAAACACTGAGACAGAAAGTTCATTCTTTACTTTGGAAACAGAATTAGTCAAAAACATTCTCACCACACTTTCTTTTCAGTAGCTGTAACAGAGTGTTTAAATTATAATCATCATTAGTTACGTTGTCATCTGTCATTTTGGATACAAACTGGATGTGAGCATTTTCAGTGGTATGTTTTTAAAAATGCAACTTCAAATCCTAACGCACTTTGAACAGATTTGACTGGATTCATTTCTTTTACTTGACACAAATTTACAAATTGATTGAAGTTGATACATTTGAATATCAACAGTTCCCATGA